>OMLF01048689.1:0-11419 GCA_900302615.1 Holocentrus rufus | reverse complement strand
ACCCAGTGTAACACGCAGATCCTGTCCCAGAGGGATCTGTGTGAGGAAAAGTTGGCAGCCGCTAAACTGGAAGTTAAGAAGAAGATGGAGAAGCTCATCTCTCCTCCTGCTGGCTCCTCACAGGTGAGTGGACTCAGTCCTCTCACACAAAACGAACTAAATTATGACGGCATTTAGACACACACTAATATGTTTTAGTGATGCTAAAGAACTCCTAAATGAACTGTGGACCTGATAATATTGATTTTAATGTTTTGCTAGATATTGTGATTATGAATATAAATCAAATTGACTTCTTCTTTTTTTGAGGAACAAAGTGCGTAGTTAAAGAAAATGAGCTGTTTCAGTAGTTCTGGTCCTCAGCAGTTACAAACTATGGATCACTGTCCACCAAAAACGTCCTAGTGGTAATAAAGTTACTCACTCCTCAGCAGGTGAATGGAGGTCCCACAGTGAATGGTCCAGATAAAGACGAGGGGCAAGCGAAGGCAAACCTTGATGAAACCAAGACTACACCTGTTGTTAGCCAGAAACCCGACCTCACCCAGCCAAAAGCAGATGAGCCACCTGAACTCCTGACCAATGAAATCATAGTGGACAAAGGTAGAGGACATGGAGATATTCTTGTGGTTAAGTGTGCTGATAGGCGGTTTTCTCCCCTAAGCTTGCCTTCCCCCTTGTTATTTGCCAGGCCTGGATGCCCCAGGGCTCGTGCCTTCAGCAAAAGATCTCTCCAAGCCGGAGCCCAAGTCTGTTCCCTCAGCTGCCACAGTGAAGCAGGATACCCTGCTGCCACCAGAGGGGGCTGAAGGAGCAGAGGACCACGAGACAGCAGCCAGCAAACTGCAGCAGAAGAACCTGACTGAGGATAAGGACATGGAGGTGATGGATGCTCATGGAGAGGACACACAAATAGAAGGTAAGGAAAGTCACATTTTATCTTCCAGATGGATTCTTTTATATGCTGGATCATAAACGGTGTTAATGTAGCCTTACCCTGGAACCAAACGCATTAAACACAAGAGTGCTTATGTTTTCCATCAGAATGTCCATGCCCTTTTTGGGTCTATGTAGTGGAAACACTAAGATAAACTCTACCTTTATCTGGATCACCTTAGCTTTCCTACAGATGTTTCTGGACAGAAACCTGAACCTGCATGTAAACCATGACAAAGTAAAACTTCACTGAAATCAATACAAATAAAATTTTCTAAGGCAGCACGGCAGCTCAAGACGAGGTGGTGCACTCTAACTTAATTCATTGGAAAGGATGATAGTCAGTCATCGCCTTGCAGGCATTTTCAGTGAAGAAGTGGTGAGATTTTCGTAAACAAATCATTGATCTGAACCTTGGTCATGTCTCCAGAGGCAGACCCTGGCATGGAAGACATGCTGATCGGCCAGGGGAAGGCGGATGATACCGCCATTGGTCAGAAAGTTGAGGACCCAGATGATTACGACGGAGACGAACAAATAGTGGGCGGAGTGGATTTGGAAAAACCACAAAATCAGCAGGGCGAAAATATAGGTGGGTGCACTGAGAAACTTATGCAGGAGAGAGTGAGAGCCTCCTTGTTTTAAGTTTAGGCCTAAACTGTTAAATCATTCAATTGTTTAAATTTTCATGTTTAAAAAAATAAAGACTGTTATAAGAACTTCATTGAATTAGTGTGCTGCCTCACTCTGACAAAGCTGCATGGTAATTCGGATTGGCTGACATTTATGTAGCTGGCTTGGATTTTAAATGCTTCAATATGTCTGTATGTCTCTGTTTCATTTGATTATGTATGATAATGATTGCTTTGATTATTATTAATGTGTTCTGTCAACACTGAAACTTGTGCCACTGCTTTTTTTTGATTGCCAGAAAGACTATAAATTAGAAAAAAAGCAAACTAAAACAAACAAACCAATGAATCAAACCCTCGTATTGAACAGTTGAATCTGTTTTCTGATTTGAGTACAACCCTAACTAGAAGTAAATGCATGCTTGTCACTGACTCATAGACAAGGAGATGGAGGAAGAGCTGGCCGACTATAATGGAGACGACGACAACGAAGGCGAGTTTGAAGCAGACAAACAAGCTGAACTCGCACAAATCTAAGGTACACACTCATACACACCTTCTGAAAATCCTCCTCTCTCTCTCGTTTTTTTCCTCCCCCTCTCGTGTGACATAATCATATACAGGGCTCAAAGTTCACCACTATGCTGCATTTCCGGCATAATGGTGGTTTTAGATTAACATAACACCTTCCCATGTGATTTATCTTTGTTGCTGGCCCCACTCCGCATGGTTTACTATATCAGCTGCCAATCACATACAGTCATGCAAAGCAGTGTTTCACATGGCCATTAAATTTTCTTTGATTTTTTTTTTTGTTCTGTACAAAACATGTTGCCGTTCAGAACTATTTTCAGTCCGGCCAAGTTTCAGCACAACCATATATTTTCCATGAAAGAAAACAAATTTGCCCAATATTCACACAGTATTTTTTTTTCCTTTGCAGGCAGGGCTGTTGAAGGATCAGAGGTGAAGGATCCAACCCACCACATTCACAGATATAAACTGAACCAGGGGCTCTTTCAGACTCGAGCACAACAGCATCGTACACGTTAATCCAGTCACAAACACAGCGAACACAAAACACACCCAGACAGAACTTCCTGTATGGAAGAGTTCACATTCGGTCAGGCAGTTAATCTCATCGGCATTTGTCCTGAAATGTTTATTGGAAGCTATTTAATACAAACAGTGAGTTTTTTTTTTTAAATACACTTAAATATCTCATTATTTGGGATAGTAGGTCTCTGTCTGTGAGTTGGCACAGTTGAGACATCAATTCACAAGAAATATGCAGCTGTCAGCTCAGCATGTGTACACATCCAGTTCATTTGCATTTCCAGCAGCCATTGTGTCCTGCACTGCACATCACTTCATTTTGCAAGGCTGTCTCAAAAAACTTTTTAGGCCTCTGTTAGACATTTCAGTGTTTTGAAATCAGAAGTGTTTTGGGATGCGTTCTTTTTATTCACTCTAGTATGCTGATATTACTGTTTATATTCAGTAGTAATATTCTGTTAACTCATGTTTGTGAGTACATTATAAGACATAAGAGATGAACAGGTTTTCCCAAAAGAGACCCTCACTGGGCAATCAGTTATGTGGGATATTAAAGGAACAGTGTGTAGAATTTGGCGCCACCTAATGGTTACAAGGCAGAATGCAACACGACGACAGTACCCTCCACCCCTCCCCTTTCTGAATGTGTCCCCTGAGGCTACAGCAACTTGCAAAGCTATAGTAAATCATGGCATTGTCGAATAATGAGGCAGTTTTATGTGGCATTTTATCAAGTTATTTAGACTGCAAAATTTAGTGATTTCCTTGGAGTAAAAGTGAATATTTATTCTAGTTTTCTGCCTTATTCTAACTTTATGAAGACACTATGATTCTTCATTTCTGTTTTTAATACAATAATGAAAAGCATGTTATGAATATCATTCCATTTCTGTCTGCGACTCAATGAAAATCCTACACACTGTACCTTTTAAGTATATGGTAAAAGATCTGAGTGATCTCAGTGACAGAACTCGTCCATAAAGGGACTCTGTGACTCCCACTCTGTTCATCCAGAGCCACAACAGCATCACACAGTTTGCCTTAAGTTACTCCTGGGCCCAGTATTCACAAAGTCTTCCACAGGAAGGTTGCTGAGCTTGGTGGTAAATGAGGCTCTCCAAAGTGTTTGCACTAAGTGAAGGAAATACAACTCTGATGGTAAGCCCAGTGAAATGGGCCAATGAAAACAGGTTCTCCCTCCAGCTGTCAGAACATCTTTTGGTTGCTTTGTTGCCCAAGAAGCTCCAAAAGAGAGGGTTTAGTTCAATAGAAAGCACAATATTTGCCACATGAGAAACAGACAAATAAGCTGCTGGTTTTACTGTTTATTTAACTTTGTCATTTTTTAAGGCATAGAACATTGTTAGTGCAAAAACAGCCATGAGATGATCAATGAGCTTTTTTTTTTTTTTTTTTTCTGAGGTGCCGCCCTTGAATTGCTGTGACATGTTGGCAGCGAGGCTTTGAAATACAGCTGTATTTCAGAGCATGAAAGGTTGAAGGTGGGCTGAGACCAAGAGTCAAACACATTTCATCCTGAAACTTATCAAGATTCTCACTCATTTTTCTTATTTTAACGGCCTTTGGCTGACCCAGGATCAGTAAAAGTAGGAAGACTTTAACGGTATTTATTGTTTTGAGATGTTGCATACAGCCCAATATTACCAAGCCTGTATGTATCATCTTTCCCCAGCACAGATAGGACCATTTGCTTTAGGAACATATTTTCATACAGTGCGGTGGCACCTGTTGAATGATTATCTGTCTGTCTCTGCTCCTGCTCAGAGCTTTGTAAATTAACTTTGTGGATACTGGCTCCGGTCTGCTGAATTGAATGGACTGTTTGTGGAGAAATTGGAGTAAGATTTGTGAAAACTGCTGTAAACCTGAATGAAAGACATTTCCTTTGAATAGGATGAACACGTTATTTAACTCACCCGCAAGCCAATAGATGTGAACTTTGTAAAAACTGGATTATTTTAATGTTAATCACACATGCAGCACAGTCTGTTGCACTTCAGAACAAACAAAATTGAAAATGATGTGTGTGGGTGAGTACAAACATTAAAAATGTTTGCAGTTGTTGATGATGTTTTGTTGCCTTGTATTTTATACTTGACAGATCATTTCTTTTGGTTTCCAGGTACTATTACTCCCAGTTTCCTCATTAGTCCTGACCATTAATGTGCATTTCATTGTGTTCAATGTTGGCTGTCCTTGTACATTTTTAAACAGAATCCATAACCATGTAGCAGGTAACTGTTAGCTTCCTACCGCGCCACCTTTTGCCTATCTGACATGACTTGCACCTGGGTGGTTAAATATATATACAATGTGAAAGAGGATGTTAGAAATGGGATAGTTTATGACTTTAAAATTCATCCAGGGAGGGGTTGCCCTCATGAAGTCAAATTCTGAAAGTCACTTTACCTCCTATGAGAGATCAGGATTTTTATTTTATTTTATTTTATTTTATTTAACTTTTTGGGCCTTGTCATCAAGTCTCAAAGTTTATATTAATAAAGGAGTTCTGATTTAGGATCACTGTTCAGTTAAAAGATCATCCAGAATAGGAACTTTTTTACGGTGAACGGTCCCAAATCAGCACTCCTGTTCTAAGTTATGAGCGCGGACCCACCAGTATGTTGTGTCTTGCGTCTGCCTTTTTGTTTTCCTCTTGGTAAAACTTTTGAGGCTGCACATCACTCCTGTACAGATTGCTTATGATTTTGTGGTGTAATGTTGTTTTGCTGTTATTTCCTCTTGACACAACAAAGCCTGGCCAGCCGCTGGGAGGAAACTTTGTCTGTATGTCTAACAACATCCGCCGTTTGAACTGGACGTCTGTGTACCTGGAGAGAATGTCATGGTTTTTATAATTTGGATTTACTTTTTTTCGTCGATTTGTTTGAAAATGTTTTTGTTTTGATCTGATCTGTTGATGAACAAATTAGTGAAATGTTTGGTAATCATAGGTTTTATTGAGGAATTAAGTGACAGCAGGATAACAAATAAAACTGTTTTTATTACCACTATCAAGACAGTGTGTTTCATTCAAGGTTTGCTGTTGGACTCTGGTACTGATGAATGTAAAGGTTGCTGCAATTAATACAAAGTTATGCTGTAAGTCATATGCTGTGGCCTTCACAGTCACCAGATCTCAATCTTTGTGTTTACAACCAAGCATGAACAATAGCACCCCCTTGTGGGGTAGTGAAGTTACGTATTGTACCTTTCAGCTTATCTTTATTGGCACAGACCAAAGAAATCTGCTGCACTATTTTATAATGCAGGAAAAGCAGTATACTCGAGTATTTATTTGGTGATTAGAGAAATTAAAGAATGCAAAAACATCTTTAGTAATTAGGGTATATTTTGGAGTGAAAATACACCAGAGACGAGCTTTAACCATGCAATTATACCAAAAGCACCTGGGTTTCCCCAAGCACACCCTGCTTGTTTTCAGCACTGTGTGACCTCATAGCAAACTGATGGGAAAAAAGAGGAGTTAATAAAAGAGGAGCTAAGAGAAGTTAATAAAAACTCCGTTTTGTGGGTGTGCCAAAATTTAGTCTTAGTAGAAAAAGTTGACAAGTTGTAGAAAGTTGTAGAAAAAGTTGACACTCCCATGTACATCAGTGCAAGACAAGCCCACATCAGTGAGGTTAAAATTAGGGAAAGTGAACTGGATGCCTGCTGACTTGTGAGCCATTAATGAGGCCAGCAGTACTGACAGAGAAAAGTGAAAAAAAGCCCTGCGCTTTTTAGTAGTTCTGTGGCAGACTGAGCGGCTCCATGTATTCAAGTCTCATGATGAGGGTTCATGAGGTAGATCAATCGTCCAGTCACTGGAGGGTTCCTGCTTCAATCCCTGGCTTCTCCTGGTAGCGCACTAAAGTGTCTGAGCAAAACACTGAGCACCTAACCCTCCTGATGAGCACCTTGCATGGCAGCCTGCATGAATGTGGGCATGAAAGGGTCAATGTCAGGCATACACTGTAAAGTGCTTTGAGCAGTAGACTTCAGAAGCTCTCTGTAAATGCAGTCCCTTTAATATCAGTTCATCTCCCTACCTGCAAACTATACTTTGAAGTTAATCCTGTAATGACAACTTTATTTCACGAGTTAAAATGAAAGAAACAGAATCATACTGTGCCAATATAATTTGTCTGCCGCTCAAAAGCATACAGCCCAATATTACCAAGCCTGTATGTATCATCTTTCCGCAGCACAGATAGGACCATTTGCTTTAGGAACATATTTTCATACAGTGCGGTGGCACCTGTTGAATGATTATCTGTCTGTCTCTGCTCCTGCTCAGAGCTTTGTAAATTAACTTTGTGGATACTGGCTCCGGTCTGCTGAATTGAATGGACTGTTTGTGGAGAAATTGGAGTAAGATTTGTGAAAACTGCTGTAAACCTGAATGAAAGACATTTCCTCTGAATATGAGCAACACGTTATTTAACTCACCCGCAAGCCAGTAGATGTGAACTTTTCAAAAACTGAATTATTTGAATGCTTATCTCACATGCAGCACAGTCTGCTGAACTTCAGAGTAAATCAAAATTGAAAATGATGTGTGTGGGTGAGTACAAACATGATGAAATTTCATGGAGAGGTCCCATGTTTTGTTGCCTTGTATTTTATACTTGACAGATGGTTTCTTTTGATTTCCAGGTAGGATTACTCACAGTTTCCTCACTGTAACTCCTCTGATCTGTTATGTAGCAGATAACTGTTAGCTTCCTACTGTGCCGTCTTTTGTCTCTCTGACATGACTTGCACCTGGGTGGCTAAATATTTTTACAGTGTGAAAGAAGATATTAGAAATGGAATAGTTTATCATGATGTCATGATGTTAGAAAAGTGTCCTGCATCTGCCTTCTTGTTTTCCTCTCTCCTTTAAAGGTGCACATCCTATACAGATTTCTTATGTTCCAAGACATGATTTTTGTGATATGTTTTGTAGATGCTGTTATTCACAGTTTGCTATACGTCATGATTTTTATTTGACTTATGAGAATATGTCACGTTTTTGTTCATTTGTTTGGAAATCTTTTTATTTTATTCTAGCTGATGAAGAAATCAGTGAAATGTTTGGTAATCATAGGCTTCATAGAGGAATTAAGTGACAGCAGGAGAATAAATTAAATTATTTCATTACCACGATCATCACAATGTGTTTCATTCAGGTTGGGAGATATGAGGCTTGTTGGTTCTGGTCCATTCATGTGGTCGGTAATAATGATGACACTTATTAGATAAAATAACTCTTGTACTGATGATTGAAAATCTCACATTTCCCAAAAGTCAGCCTTTTAGGCATCCAGAAAGTCACATCTTCACATTGTTACATTTTGAAGTTTGTATAGATTAAGTTTAAAATAAGGATTTGCATAAACAACCCTGTGTGCACAGTAGGACTGTTTAACCATAACTGTATATTCAAATTGCTAAGTCAATAGTTCATAGTATTGTATGGTATATGGTCCATAGCAGATAGAAGAAAGTACAATTTGCATTTAAAAAGATAAAACAGAAATGTTATAGCTTATATTTAAACTATTCACTGCCCAGCATAACGTTTACGTTTTGAAGTAAGGCTTGGTCCCAATGAGTTAAAAGGCTTGTTCCCTGAGTTAAGATATAAAATAATCAAATTATATTCACACGACATATTCAAAGGAGGAATTGCTGTTCAGTCTAGAAATACTTGAGTCAGCCTATGAAATGGAATTTAACTATTCTTGTTTGATATTCCAAACTAATCCGCAATTAGCTACAACTACAACAAGAATTGTTAACAGTAGTAGTTCAAAGCACAAGTAATTCACTCAATATTTTTTGGGAAAATAGTCTCCCTTGTTTGTGATTTATATAGTAATAACGGTGATTCAGCACAACAAATATGAGGGGGAAAAAAAAACATATTTATTGACTAGCTCCACCAGCAAATTGACAAAATTCTAGATTATACTGATTGTTTAATCAGGTGACTTCTCTCACTAGATGACTCTTCATGGTACATGGAGTTGCGATCAAAGTCATTAATAGTTATGACATGCTCATCAGGCTTTTGATGGGAGCTCTTTTTTATGCAGAGGTCTGAATTTTTTTTTTCATATATACATAATACAAATGTAGACATACAGCACATATATGATGATGAGTTCTTGTTGTTGTGAATAGGACGGATGTGAAGCGGAATTTCCAACATAAATGTTTTTATAATCAAAAAGAAAACACAAAAGCAAACAAAGCAAAGGAGTGAAAAGCATTCCAGTAAACTAAGCTCTGGTTCCATTTCCTGAAGTCATTTTTTCTTCCCCTTGCTTTCTTTCCTTCCCTCTCGTTCCCATTCTTTCCTCTCCTTAAACGTATTGATTCATAGCATAGCCAACACGAGTAAACACACACCCCCAAACATACCAGAATCAGAATACAGCCACTAATTCAAGAAAAAAGAGAGTAATAAAGGTAATAAAGTAATAAACATGTTCTTTCATTTTACTTGAATAAATCTCTCTGTCGAACAATAATGTTTAACAGTTATACTTAAAAAAACACCAAGGTTAATGGTGAAGGTTTGTGTTGTAAATATGAAGTTTTTCCCCAGCAGAATTATCACATTGCAAAACATACTGTCTCTGTCTTGGAGATCATCCAGCTGTGTTGACGGCTCAGAGATGTCAAAGTCAAGATCTGGTTGATGAAACCCGGTTCTTTTTCAAGCAAAGGGACAGCATTCTATTTGAAGTTTCTCTTTCCTCGTTTATTTTCTTATTCTATGAACATATTTTGTACCAACACTCCTCATCCAACCCTAACAGTTCATTATACTGTGAAGAATGAGCACTGATAGCCATAGAAGGCAGAATAGTGAAAGGGGATTCTATTTGCACTGATAGCCCCGCGTCATTTGGTTAAACATGAACTCTGTCCACATGGGCAGCCAATAGAAATAATGTGTGATAGTCTGATCTGATCTGATTTAGTATAAATGTTGCAGCATCACTCAGTCAGACACCTACACTGATCCAGGGGGACCATGATGAAGCTGTGCTTTTTTCTTCTTTTGATGCTAGCTGGTGAGTTTTCCATTTTTCAACTACTTTCAGATTTTCTGTACTTTTTATAGAGGAGCTGAAGGGCAGTCACCTCTGCTTTGGAGGACAATAGCAATTTTTTTTTTTTTTACTGTGTATATACCTTTCAAGTGTCTGGTGGATACATTGCAATTTAACAACACAAAGGTGTAAATGGGAAAAAATAGTCTGTGACTTCCAGAGGGCCCAAAACCTAGTAAACGTATCCTTGAATTCTGACTCACCCTAGTAAAAATAAAATACAGTTTAGTGTACTTAAAATATAAAAGAACAGTAATAAGTGCATTTAAAGCACATTAATAGCTTATGTGCTAAATTTGATATGATAAACACATGATAAACAGTGTATTTATGTAGTGTTTTAATGTTGTGTCTTAAAATATATTGTAATAAGCATGTCAAGCATGTTTTAATAATTTTACATAAAAGTATGATATAAGTACTCAGGATTCTGAGGTGGAACCATAAATGTTCCTCGTGTATTTCACATTTGTTGTGTGTTTTTACACTGCAAGATAATTAAAAATATGATTTCACATATTCAAAGCTGATTTTCATTACATGAGGAATAATTTGAAAAGTATACTGAAGTATATTACAATATATTAGCCTACAATATATTACAATTACAATTTAAAGAGTCCCAAAAGAGAACAGTAAAATGCACTCAGTGCATCTTAAGTAAATATTAAATACCACTTAATCACAATTTAAATATATTAAGTATAGAAAAAGTATATATAAAAATAATTTTGATAACTGTGATTAAGCACAACAAATTTGAAAAAAAAAAAAAAACATATTTATTGACTATTTCCACCAGCAAATTAACAAAATTTTAGATTATAGGTTATTGATTGTTTAATCAGATGACTTCTCTCACTAGATGACAATGTTTCATGAAGATGTTTCATAAAGTTGCTATTAATTAATGAATAATTGTTGTTGTTAAAAGGTAAAATCAAAGTTACTAAAAGTTATGACATGTTCATCAGCTTTTGATGGGAGCTCTATTTTATGCAGAGGTCTGATTTTTTTTTACACACATAAATAATATAAATGTACACATACAGCACATATATGATGATGAGTTCCTGTTGCTGTGAATGGGACAGATGTGAAGCTGAATTTCTAACATAAATGTTTTCATTATCAAATGAGGAATAATTCGAAAAGCATACTGAAGTATATTACAATATATTATAATTACAATTTAAAGAGTCCCAAAAGAGAACAGCAAAGTGCACTCAGTACATCTTAACTACATATTAAATACCGTTTGATCACAACTTAAATATATTAAGTATAGAAAAAGCATGTATAAAAATAATTTGTACTTTGATGATATTAACCTTTAATGCTCCGACAAGTACACAAAGTATACTTAAATAAAGTGCATTATACAACAGTTAGATCCGGTCAAGCGATTTGATTGGTCAAGAGACATTCCACCAGTGCTCATATACAGTATAACATCACTCGGACGTTCAACTATATATATTACTGCGCTTTACAGGTGTTATGTAATAATCTGTATTAACGTCCGTGAAGCACATTGCAACAAACTTCGTACCGCGACAGCGTTCTCAGAGGAGGACGAGAGGGAGGAAAAAATAGCTTGGAGACTGCTGTGCAAACTTCCAGGTGTGTTCAGAGCTGCTAGCTAGCCTGCGCTTGTGTGTACTG
>OMLF01048688.1:0-39430 GCA_900302615.1 Holocentrus rufus | reverse complement strand
TAATTTTTAATAAAAAAAATGTTAATGCTTTTTTGTTTTCATACATGATACATGAGCAAATACCATAATTATATATTATTAGCAAAAAACATTTTGCGATAAAAAAATAAACTGGCTAATGCATAGAATCTGGATTATTTTTTGTCACAAAAATCTTCTAATTAGTAAAAAAAAAAATTGACATATTTTTTGTTGTTGCAATGCAAAATACCCCACAATTAAAGAATTTGCCAAGCTTACACATAGATATACTCACACTTCTGTTTGTGCGTAATTGTATTTTCATAATTTTGTAAATAAAATATGATTTTATAGATAAAATTGATCTTTTGCATTCAAAATTATTAACCTATATTCTTTGCTCTGTATCCATAATAGGCCCTCTGTTACTTTACAGAAAGAAGGGAGCAGTGAGTGTGTATGGCATGCCATTAGATTGTGGGTGAAAGTTTGCACCTACTCCACAAAACCTCAAAACACTTTCAGGCTCTTAAAAAGCTTTTGTTGGATGTGTTTACTCTATGAGATGCTATTTGGTGGCAAAAGTATGTCTGAATGTTATACAAACCCTGCCAAATGTCTCAGGACCCAGGCACCTCTCTCACTTCTGAACTGCTCTGCCTCTCTCCTCTGAGCCTCTTTCACTTGTTTGGAAAGAAACATTAGTCCTTTTTTGATTTGTTTACTACAGAAAGCTCAGCTGTGAGTGATAACCCTCTGATAATCAATGCTAACAACGCGCAGTGCCTAATTAAGAACCAGCAATTTGCCTATTGGTCCTTGGTTAGAATTTGTTTGTTGACTCTAGACCACATCGGGATGCTGGGAGCTGAACGTAGCTACAGAATACAGGGCAGAAACAGGTTCAGACTCTGGTTTTGAAAACTTGCCGACACTCCTCTGGAATCTCTGGGATGTCTGGCTTCTGTCACAGGACGGGCCACCATCAAAGGCCAGCTCTCACGGAGGGAGAGAGTGGCACGGCTGTGTTAAAATCACCAGTAGACTGAGAAAAGGTCAGAGGGCAACAAAAGACCATAGAGACTCATGATGGAGCGGATGCAGAAGATATGGGTTGGAATTACAGATTAAGCACAAACTTTAAGTGAGTTCACTGTATTGAATTTGGGACTGGAAACTAGTAATGGAACTGTGGTTTGTTCCAGATTGGGACAATAACTAGGAATAAAGATTGAGATTGAAATGGATGTTGTAAAGAAGGACCATATTATGGTACTAGACCTCAGTATTGCAGCTTAGAAAGAAAAAGCCCCTCGTTTTGAGGAGAGCGGTTAGGGGTTAGATAATGGGTGTAAGACTAGGAGGCATCTGGACTGCTCAGCTGGACCGCAACTCTGTTTGCTCAAAACTGTGTTTGTTGGAGCAGACTTCTGTGTCCTGGCTAAAAGGAGGAAAAAGACATTAGGCAGGCAGACGCACGTATGAGACACATGAGTGGGTTCTTCGACAGCAGCGGCACGCCGTTCTGCGGTTTAGTGAAGGGCTGCAAGTTTCTGACAGGCACCTGCACTGCATCTACTTCAAAGTGCCTCCCCTGTCTCCCCGTCTGCTTTTCTTCCTTGGACGATTCCTGGCTCAACTGACTTCTCATTCCATTAATGAGGATTCTTGTTGACTTGTGAGTCTCCTTGGTTGGTTGCAGAGTATTTTGATGAATTTATTTATCCTATTACTTGTCAATGCCATCATTCCTGTAACAAAAAGGAGTTATACAATAAATTCATTGAGCTTATTTTGATGAAAATACGTCAAGTTGGGTGAGAATCTGCTTTTAGCTCTGGTCTGATTCAGAGGCAGTTTGTCTGGGCATTTCAGTTTTTCTACGGTGAGTAGTGAGGGAGGGAGGACAAGAACAGTCTTATTAACACCAGTTGGACTGCGGTGCTCGTACCTGGCACGCCGGTGAGTTAGCTAGGAGGTGGCAGAAATACCTCACACATTTGTAAAATATGTCTTGAGTGACAAGCAATGAATGTATGTTCATACAAGCGCTCTTATTCTCTTGTCACACACTGTTCATACAAGCTGTAAATGCCAATCAAGCTCATGTTTTCATCATGTACATAAAAGTTATGACTATAATGTGAATATCGCCATCTTGCAGGTGCTGGACAGCACAGACAAGTTTCACTGCTGCAGAGATGCAAATTAATTGTTTGCAATTAAAATGGAAGAAATCAGTAACTGTGATAGTAATTTTTCAGCATCTTAAGCCAGAAGCACCAAAAGCGTCACGGCACAAAAATTTCTTTGTCCATTCGCCTAAAATGCATCAAAGACGAATACTGCATTGTTTTTAGTGGCCTAGTCTTTGTTGAGATGTTTTAGGAAAACTGGTAGTATAATCTTCATTCTTATAGAAAAGTTGTATCTGCTTACAACAAGATTTACCAGTTAACAGCAGGTCAACTTCACCCCAGAAATGAGGTGGGAGCTTAAGGTGGCTCCCTCTTGTGGCCAACAGTAGTCTGTGCAGGAGTTTGACCCAGCCCAGAACGACTCTCCCATTCTCACACGTCAGTTTGAGATATGTGTTATTCATGCCACAACCTGACAGACTGGCCTGCAAAATTCTAATATAAATATCATGACAGGCAGGTATGATTAATACAAAAGAAAAAACACAGAGGGACAGTGAGTCATTCTGGTATTTACATAAGTACACACATTTTTCTTTTGCTCTCAATCACATATTTCTAATAACTCAGCAGTCAGTAATAAATCATGTTTGAATGTTTAACTTACAGGGAGGCATAATCATCCAGACAAGCAAAATCTGAACAGAACAGACATCAATAATGAGTAAAATTTTCAATTATATGGTAATTGAATGCATTTGAATTCATGCATTACTTGTTGATGAGACAATATATATTCAGATTTCAGATTCAGACAAACTTGGTATAACATTTTAAATAAAGTAGAGCATAGCAAGGGATCAAAAGCCAAAAAGCATCACAGGTTTGGAGTGCCGTCACTTTCCTGCAACATCTGGGAGTCTCACTTATAATTATAAGTGAGGGTCAGATTTAAATCAAAGGTCTGGTTAAAAGGCCAAAACAAATGATTCATTTTCTCATTTCAAATCACCTACCTGGAGGCAAAATATTGTCTAATCACTTCTGGGGAGAGTGAAGCTGATTGCATTTTTCTTTCAGAGGATGTCAATCTGGTATTTCCCTACTCTTCTGATGTTACGGATCCGCTGTCTGAACTGCTGGGATGTTATTCCAATAATCCGGAGAGAGAGCTTTTGTAATCCAATTCAGGATGCTGTTTAGTTCTGGTCTTTAGAATAAAAAAACAAAAAGAATATATACGATTTTAGCAGTCTGAAGCATTTGAGGAAGTGTTCATGAGGATTCATACTCTAGTCGATGTGATATTCAGTTTTCCAATATAAATTTAACCTGAATATGAGTCACTGGCTATAAGAATAAACAGTCAAGGAAAATATGCATAGTTCAGTCCAAAAGTGCGTGTCATTATTTGAAAAGTATTTTTCAATCTTGGCTGTTTCAACATTGAATAACACACTGTGGACATAAACAATTTTAAGCTTTGATAAGAAACACAACTTTTCCTTCACAGAGATTCTAAAACATAAGTAATATTACTAATGAGCTATAATATATTCTGTGCTCAGATTTTTAAATATATATATGTTTAATGTCAACAGCTCAGAAAAAACATGTAGTATTTGCTAATACTACCAGTGTGTGCTAATATTTATTGCGTGATCTTACCTTACAATGCAGGGCCAATTTCCCTCTTTCATTTGTCAGTGGGATATATGCCACCCCATTTCCTGCATCACTGGTTTTCTCATCCCAAAGCTGAGCAGAGTTATGAAGCAATGTGGGAGCCAAACTCTGACTCTTGTTTGCCAATATTCCATGGGTTAAAAAAAATACGACCTTTATTTTATCACACTGGCAACAGTGATATTGTGCACTCTGGGACGAACAAATACTGATTGAGATGCCAGAATGGCATGCATCATGTAGTTCCCATGTATGTCCAGCAGATGGTGACAGACTGTGGTTATTGTTTGTTTTGAGCTAACAGGCTTTTGTTGTTGGTATTGTGCAAATTTGCTTGTAAAGTACACTTCACAGTTCATACAATGAATTTCCATCTACTTACCAATTTACATATTCTAAATAAAGAGCTACAACTCTAGACTGAGTTATTTATTATTTCTATCCTTCCTACAGGCCATGGTCATGCCTCCCCTCCCTGCCCCCCTCTTCCTGACGCTGCTACAGCTTGTTGTGCTTCCTCATGTTCATGGTGGGGCATACTATGGGCACAAGCAGCACCCTCAGCATCATCAGCCTATGCAGCACCTCCAACACATGGGCATGGGCAAAGAAGGCTTCCCTCAGCAACAATATGGCAAAGAGATGCCCTATATGCAGTACCCTCACTACAGGAAGGAGCTTCCCCAGATGCCTATGCACATGGGAAAGGAGAATGCTCGTAAAGGCGGTGGCTATAATGGTGGACAGGACAAAGGTAAGAACATCAACCTTGTCAAAACACATTCACCAATCACTGAATATATTAAATCGACTTAACTTTTTGTTCAAGATTTTGAATAAAAGTGTGTTTGATTGGCTGTTTTTCACCAAGCACATATCTTACTGCACATCTTCCCTTTAAGTATCTTGCTGCAAATACTGGGTAATTAGCCAGTGACATGGATTCATATATTTTATATATAATATTTATATATTGATATATTTTATTTATTAAAAAAAGTTTAAGGCCCATTTCCCCAAATGGCATTTACATTCATACAATAAAAAATGCAACATGATCTGCAAAAAGTGGAATGCCAACATAAATAGTTTCTGCACAAGCAAATTGCATTTTTCTTTTTTTCTTTGAAGCATCTTATTTGTGGGCTCTTGAAAGAACATTTTACTGAGCTAAACAGGAACCAGGATCTGCCTTGACATGGAGCAAAAATAAAACAGCTATTGCTTGAACTACAGTAATTCTTTCCTTATAACCAATCAATTGCTTTGTCACTGAAACTGAAACTTCTTGATCTCACATCATTCAAAGCAGAACTGCAATAAATGGTTCCTTCTACCTCATATCCCACACTGGTTATTTAAATAAAAGTGCACCTGAATGGGTTTTCATGTATCCAACTGAAACTACAAGGTAAGAATTACAATGGAACACAAATGTAAACAGATGAGAAAGACAAGGTGAAATATTTCATAGTACATTATTAGTACATTACATTACATTATTATAGTGCATCACATATGTGTGATGATGTGGACTATTCATTTCCCACAAACTCTTTCCTGCCTAACTTGTCTTATAGAAAATGTTATCAGCTGTGCCTGACATTGTGTACATCCAGTGTAGATACAGTATATTTTTGTGAATAATTGTTTTTTTTAATTGAAAATCAATCGAATACATCAAAACACGTCTTTTTACCCCCCTTTCCATCTTTCCTGCCTACCCATGTGTGTGTGCGCATGCGTGCACACGTGTGTGCTTTTTTTGCTTTTGTGCTTTTTGTTGTAGTCTTTACTCCTATATAGTTATAGTTTTAAATTGATTATTCAGTCTTAAGATTCAGTCAAAACAACATTGATGCAACCAAAGTTTTGCTTATATGTTCTCTAGCTCAGCATTTCTTGCTGAATATTTATCCCATTCTTCACAGGTCAGACAGTCCCTGGCGGTGCTGAGGGAATTCCCCAAGGGGAGCCAGGCCCAGCTGGGCCATCTGGACCTGCAGGACCTCCAGGTCCTCCAGGCCCTCCAGGGAATGGACAACCAGGACCTGCTGGACGACCAGGCCCTCCAGGTCCACCAGGATTGCCTGGTGTGGGCAAACCAGGTTTGCCAGGATTGCCAGGCAAGTCAGGAGGAAACGGTGAGCCAGGACCACAAGGAGAAATGGGCCCAAGTGGTGGAGAGGGGCCAATGGGACAGCCAGGGCCTCAGGGTCCCCCAGGGCCACCTGGGCTGCCAGGAATAGGTAAATCAGGGGGACAAGGACTGCCAGGCCAACCAGGACTCAGAGGCGAACCAGGGCATAAAGGTCTTCCAGGGCTACCAGGGTTACCAGGACCCAAAGGAGACAAAGGGATGGGACAACCAGGACAGCCTGGTCACAAAGGGCTCCCAGGCCCCCCAGGACCTCCTGGCCCAGGAGGGTTGCCTGGAATTGGAAAACCTGGATTAAATGGGATGCCAGGGCCACAAGGACCACCAGGGAAGCCTGGTCCCCCTGGAGAGCAAGGACCAGCTGGGCCATCTGGTGAAGGAGGAGAACCTGGCCCACCAGGTCTGCCTGGCCAGGGAAAACCAGGTCAAAATGGCTTGCCAGGACAGCCAGGTATGCCAGGTGGGAAAGGTCATCCAGGACCCCCAGGTTTGCCAGGGAAACCAGGACTGCCTGGATTTGGTAAACCAGGATTCCCAGGACCAAAGGGTGATAAGGGTATGGGTGGTCCACCTGGACCTCCAGGACCTAAAGGAGATAAAGGCCATGGAGGATTGCCTGGAATGCTTGGACCCCCAGGACCAAATGGCCCGCCTGGTCCCCCAGGCCCCATGGGACCTCCTGGAGGTGTTGGTGCTCCTGGTCCAAAAGGGGTAAATGGTGAAGGAGGGCCTAAGGGGCTTGATGGAGCCAAGGGTGAGCCTGGTCCTTCTGGGCTTCCTGGTAAGGATGGTCTGCCTGGAGAAGATGGAGAACCAGGGCCAAGAGGTCCACCAGGACCTGGTGGTGCTAAAGGAGAGGATGGGCACAAAGGTCTGCCAGGTCCCCCTGGTCCTCCAGGACTTCCTGGGCCAAAGGGACAAGGTGGATTACCTGGTGAAGTGGGGCCTCAAGGTCCAAAAGGAATTCCAGGTCTGGATGGCGCAGCAGGACCATTTGGGCCTCCTGGTCCTCCTGGGCCAAAAGGAGACAGTGGCGCACCTGGTCTGCCAGGTGTTGCAGGTGAGGGAATTTCAGGTCTTCCAGGCCCAATAGGACCCCCCGGGAAAGAAGGCCTACCTGGGCCACCGGGACGGGCAGGTCAGCCTGGCCCCCCTGGACCCCCAGGCCCACCTGGAGCACCCGCTCTGCCACCTGACATGGCTGGAGTCCTCCCTGAGATGGGCCCTGGACTGGATGGTGTTAAGGCTGGTGGTTATGGCAAAAAGGGAAAGTATGGAGGAGATGGGGCAGAGGTGATGGGTGCCAGTGGGTTGGAAATGCCAGCGTTCACGGCTGTAGTGACAACTCCCTTTCCACCCGTGGGCTCTCCAGTGGTCTTTGACAAGCTTCTGTACAATGGTCGCCAAAGCTACAACCCCCAGACAGGTGTGTTCACCTGTGACATGCCTGGTATTTACTACTTCGCCTACCACATTCACTGCAAAGGAGCCAATGTATGGGTGGCTTTGATGAGGAACAATGAGCCTGTAATGTACACATATGACGAATACAAGAAGGGTTCCCTTGATCAAGCATCAGGGAGTGCAGTATTACCTCTACAGCCTGGGGATACAGTGTATATACAGCTACCCTCAGATCAGGCCGCAGGACTTTATGCTGGCCAGTATGTCCACTCCTCCTTTTCTGGGTACTTGTTGTATCCCATGTAAAAAGGCAAACTGCTGGGAGAGACAGGTTTTGGTGAAAATTAGTGCGTGCATATTGACATGTAAGGTAAACCATGATTATAAAATACTCTGGGGTGACCTGTCTTTTTCAGCAGAACATCAACAATCTATTGATCTGGTCAACAGAGATGGGCGCACAAGTTGGACTGTCCCAAGGAAAATCTGAAGTATGAGTGTGTCTGTATACAGCAGCTTCTATAGCCATGTATCTGGGAATATAAGGATTTCTATATTTACAGCTCTGAAGATATAAAAGAATGTATAAAACTTGACATTCGAAGAAGACATTTCTTATATTTTTCATTTAGCAAAAATATGACTCATAAGAGTTTGATTTGTAAGTAGGTACAACTGTAAAGTCTATGCAAGGGAAGATAAACTGTGCATCAGTATCATTCCAGTAATACTGTTGTCACAGTTTTCAAGTTTTATTTCTGCCCATATATTATGTTCTTATCAAAACTGGCAGCTGCCTATGTGGCAAAGAATGTGAAATAGGAAACTTAAAGATATATTTCATTTGGTAGGACATTTATATTTTTAGCATGCATACTGTACCTTGATATAAATACATTTTGTCTCTCTTATGATAATTGCAAACAGGTAAAAGTATCTATTGAAAATTATAACATGGACCACTGAAAATAGTTTGCATTGCTATAGTTTGTACATGGTTTAGAGGTATAAGATGATTTCTGGTTGTCGAGCTTGCAGATGTCTTAGTTTGGGAAGAGTTTTAGATCTGGTGGATTATTCTGGTATATATTTTTAGTGGACTGATCCCATTTCCCCATAGGGTGGTCTGCAAGAAATTAAAGAGGAGTTTAAAATGTACCAGCTATGTGTTAATGTTGCCATTACACAAGCATTGTTTATTTCCATATCAACCGCTGACGTGCATTCAGAATGCACCATGTCCATTGTAAGAAATGCAATAAATGCAAAAAAAAAAAATTGTTGCCAAGAGCATGATGATCCTGTATGTGGGGCTGGAGCTTGTATTCTTCTGGCTTGCTAAAGACGTGAAGCCTTCAATGTGACACAGGCATTTCTTAGTCAATTTTCAAAATCCAGTGAAGAAGCAACCTAAATGGCTACATACAAGTGAATACATTTACAAAAAAAAAAAAAAAAATGAAAGCAAGTACTTGAAGGTGCTAGGTATACCAGAGGCAACTGAATTGGTGGTTGAATGCTAATGGACTCAGGGGGGTGTGCATATAAAAAATGTTTCATGTGCTTTGAAAAGGGAAATACTGCTTTAAAATTAGATTATTGAAATTAAATAATCACATGCATGGCAATATTACTTGAGCAGTTGTGATGTTGATTAACATTTGTTCCTATGAGTGAGATTCAAAGTGTAAGAATGTATCCTCTAAATTTTATGTTTTAGAATTTGCATATTGGTGCCAGCAATGGGCAAATGTATGATTTCATGGGTTCTTGTTGTGCATAATGTACCTTTTGGTATGAAAGCATGGAACTCAAGCAAACACACCCAAAAATATGAGAACTACTACAGTCATTAAAAAAGTTTCTTGCTGTATCTGTCGCTCACCAGTGAAATAACGCAGTAGAATCACTGCACCTAACTAACACATGCTAAATGTCAGAAAGCACAGACCCTGATTCAAGGAGCCCATGAACCCATTATCACAACAATTTATAACACATTTTACAATCAGCAGCATCCCAAACGGTTATTTTCACTGATGCTTGAACAAAAGTGAAACAGATCTCTCTGAAATTTTTAATAAACTATAATCTAATAACAGTATTTGAATAGTTTCATTTCAAAATACATTCTAGAAATAAACTGTTACCTAACATTTAAGCAACAACAATTAAATATTGTTCTTGTTCTTGTTATTAAAAGCAACTGCCTTCATATATCTTATGACATCATTCATAACACATTTTGAGTTTTACATTTATTCCAGTAATCATTATGTATGGAATAAAACTTTTCATTTGCCTTGATGGCTCTACAGTCCCATTGGTTTGATTTGTTCAGAACTGAGATAATAAGTATGAGTTCCATAACATAAATTTAGTTTACCCAATGTGCTTAATTTAGCATGTCTTGCTGTCAACTTTTCAGACACACTTAATTCAAGCACAACTCAAGTATCACAAATATATAAGATATCTACTCATCTCAAGACAAGTAGGGGAATGAAAATGTATTTCCCATAGAATGAAGTCCACATAATAGATTCAAATTGAATATTGGTAACAACAATTCTCGACAATATTTGTGTCGATTATTTATTATTTTGACTGATGATCACCAACATCTTATAGTGAAGAGAACTTCAGTATGAAACCTTTTACTGGAAAATAAGTATATTTTCCCCTTTTAACCACGGTGCTAAATGTTCAGTGTAACCAAAGAAACTAAATTTTGATGTTTTACATTTGTTATTATTGTCTGTGTTGTTTTTTCTAAATAAAAATGATTTAATAAAAATATTGTTGCTGACTTACTTATTTCTAACCTTATGCAAGCAAATGAGTTCTCTGATGGCTGCTGACAGAAAAAATTCTAGTTACATTCACTACTACAGTTTAAAAATGTTCCTCCATCAGTTGGTCTGCAGGGCTAATCAAAGTATCTTGCAACCAAGTATATTATTATTCTAATGGTGAAAATTGGCTTGTAATGCACAGTAATTCTGTTAATACTGCTCATGGTGAAGATATCTTAGTTATTGCAATGATCATGCATACCCTACCTGAGTAACAAGCCATTTTGGAACAAATTTCAAACACTGGCTGAATAGTGTGTGTGCTAAATTTCATATTTGGTAAGCCAGAATCAGAGTCCTTTATTATATTTCTGTTTTTATTGAAATGTATTTGCCTTGGGTAGTCATCCCGCCCCATTTAAAAATGTTAGCTGCGTGACTGCTTGGGTAACAAGCACAATACATAACAGGGCAACACCCATTTGCAGGCTCATTCAACTCTGGCAATGTTTTCATCTGTTTTGGTTGGAGGTAGACCTCACACCATGACTGTCATATCCCAAGTTTGGTATTGACAGGCCGAGACAGGGCAATAATGTGTTTCAGAAATGAGGAAAGCTATCATGGCCACTTGTCAAGTTTCAGGACTTTCAGGAGAAATATGGGTTTTATCATAAAGTAACATGGCCAATCAGGCAAAAACTTGCTCCTTCAAGAACTCAGCTGCACATGCTCAGACAGTGTTTCATCTTTCACAAACTGAACCCCTGTAAAATAGGACAGGGGTTTAGTATTAATTACCAAAATGAGGTATGGGGACGAGCAAGGGTCCTTGCAAAAATTCCGGGGGTTCCCATCAAAATTAGGAACAGTTCAATTTTAACTGCCGACTCTTTTACCCAGGGCTGTAAGACAATATATAAGGCGACTATTTTGTTAATTTCCGCACTATTAACTACCGACAGTTATGTAATATAGTATTAAACCATTTCTACCTGCAAGCATTCTCTGAAATGTTTCTTGGGACAAAATGTTGACTAGAAAAGGTTTGGGATCCCCATATAAACCGAGGCTGCCTCGAGGAGAGATGCTGATGCTGCGGGGGGAGGTGGATGGTTTAAAAGCTCAGGGCATGCGCATGCGCAGATTTGTTTCTGACATTCATTCATCTCACCTAATTGTGTGTGCGGATTAAACAACAAGCTCGACCAGATTCAAATACGAGACGGTAAGCATCGTGAGCGGCTGAACTATCCACGGTGTTATATGTTCCAGTGCCATGGCTAAATAGGATGCTAACGCTAAGGAAATCAATGTCGCTAGCTGCTTGTGTTAAAGACAGGTTTGTCAACAGCATCAGCTAATGCGTTAGCTTGCTGTCAAGCTAGTGAATTTACATTTTTTATTTTCCAAACGTTTGGCCTCTGACGTTATGTATATCTTACGTTAGGTACTGTCTCAGAAACGTTCTCTCTCTCTCTCCCATCTTTCATTGTCATGTTATGTTATATTATGGGTATGAGTGTTAAATCATTGGTCCGTGTTTTTTCTTACTCTGACAATAGTAGACCCCATGAACTGATCTGTCATATTGTGGTTGCTGTTATGGGATTGCTTGTGTGTTAACAGGTAGCTTTCAAAATGACTTCTCGAGGAGCCCCCAGAGCTGCTGGTACTGATGGAAATGGTATTAAACACAAAGAGAAGGTGGTTCCACATTACCACATGAGGCAAGTAGCCTGTGTCTGGTTCTCCTCTTTGAGTTTTGATTTGTCATAAAATATGAGATTTAAGTGTGATTTGTTTATATCAGTTAGTATCTACAATGATATGTTTAAACAAAGCATAATATCTACTGTCTCTTTGCAGTGCCTCTCTGAAGTCAGAGATTCGGAAGTTAAACGTTGTCCACCTTCTGATCTGGCTCCTGGTGGCAGCCCAGGTGACAGTCAGCCACTTCAACCTGGTGTCGCATGACACAGTATCTATGCCATACCAGTGGGAGTACCCCTACCTGCTCAGCCTCCTCCCCCTGTTCGTCAGCAGTCTGTCACTTCCAAAGAACAACATCAGTTACCTGGTCATATCCATGATCAGCTCAGGGATATTCTCAGTGGCACCTCTCATCTATGGCGGGATGGAGATGTTCCCTGTAGCCCAGCTGCTGTACCGCCATGGCAAGGCCTACCGCTTCATTTTTGGCTTTTCTGCTGTGACTGTTATGTATCTTGTGATGGTAATAGCTGTTCAGGTGCACGCCTGGCAGATATACTACAGCAAAAAGCTGTTAGACTCATGGTTCAATGCTACTCAGGAAAAGAAGAAGAAATAATGGAATGAAGAATGTTGTGACTGGACAAAACTGTGTTTTTATGTTCATTTGTATATTGGTTATAAGTCTTTTTTGTGTTATTTATTCAGTCGTTCATTATGCATCATAACTTAGCAAGCCAGGGTGATCTTACAAGCAGCTGTAAAAAAATCACTATAAAATGTTGCATTGATTTGAACAGAGGGAGTGAAACAAGTTCACACATAATCAGAAACAACACTAAAGGCACGAGCTATGTTCCAGCATATACACTGTGCTTAACAATAGCTATATATTAAAGAAATTAGGCTTGCCTTGTGTGCTGATGTTTCCCCTGTCCTTAAGCCTACCTCTCACTGTATCCCAATTAGTACAAAGGAAGGTAATCATCATAACGCCTGCACTGTTGTGTTTCTGTTTCTATCTGGTCTTCACATGCAGCATCAAAAAGCATAGTTAGCAGATATCACTGATCACTGTAAAATGTGGACTGCAAGACAAAATAAACATACATTACTTGTTCTCCCACTTATTCGAAGAACATGTTTAATGATTTTAAATGAAGATGGGTGCATCACAACGCACCATTGGCAATTCGTGCAAATTGGTTTGCGCCTGCGCACGATGAATGCCACGTACTGGTTGACGTTGACAGTCAAGGCACTTCCTGATGCTGGCAATCAGGTCTAGCTAGCAGGCTAACAAGATTTAATTTTCACGGTGCTGGGGAAAACCTGTGAAATACAGGGTGGTCAAGTCGTTTGATTCAGGTGAGAGGACTTTCTTCAGTTTGGAACCTCACTGAAGTATAGTTTATTTTTAACCACACGCCAGTCTTTGTGGTGTCATTACTTTAATGTTATGTAGCTAGCTAATTAATAGCTGGCGTTAGCTAGCTAACATTATGTTAGCTACGCAGATAGCTAACGCTAACTCACCCAAACAGGTGTCGGGAATGAATCGTAGGAAGTAAAAAGATGTATTGCTCTTTGACTGACATTTTAAGGAAGATAATCCAAACATTATTCAATTACTAAGGCTATAGCTTACCTACTCTCTCAGTGCCTATCAAAGATGCTACACAATAAGTCGCTTTTGCCGGGGCCGGTGGCTAAAAAGTGAAACTATAGCCAATTGTGTAGGAACTTATCGTTGACAGTACAACATTATTGGTGTTTATTTGGCACAAATAGTTATTAGTCTTAGTGGCGACACGAGAGAGTGGTAAAACGGTCTGACGTTAGCTAACGTTAGCGATCGCTAGAGTACTATATTGAAATTCATGCGCCATTGACAGATGACTCTGCATTTAAGCGTCAGTTAGGATTCTTTTTGTTTGATCTGCTATTCTTTGGTTCTGGTGTAAGTGTTTAGATTGGGAAAATCGCCTTTGTTATAGACACAAGTTTGTCTTGTTTAGCTGTTTTGCTAAACGTTAGCTTAGCTAAAGACAGACAATCCCTAGCATCCAGCCAATTAATCATCTGGCAAAATGATAACGTTGCAGCTTGCATTGAATCACATTCAGAGCATTTTATTGTCTAAGTAAGCACGTCACATGATAAAGTCCACCCAATCCGTGACTGGACAAGCTCTAGGAGCGACCAGTTGTCTCACCACAGACTGTTAAGGCTAACTTAGGTGCAGATTTCAGGCTGCACACAAAATAACCTAAATCTTGTAGTTTTACCCAATTTGACGGTGCTATGTGAGTCTTGTAACTATTTTCCCCTTCACCGATTACATCATATTGCTTCCAAAGGTACACCTAAAGCATTTGCAAGCTTTTATTCTCTTATCAAATGGCTTGATGTTTTGGGTCAAAGTCTATAAGGAGATATGTACTGGAAGAGAATAGGCAACCACTTCATCAGGTGATATTTGAACCGTAGACTTTGGAAGCAGAGTGAAATTCTGTGGTACTGCGATTTCCAACTTTTCCTCACTGTGAATCAACCTTGATTGGATTGTGACACAGGATGGGATTGTTTTTGACTAACAGGCTGATTTATGAGGCAATACTTGAGTACCCTGCAGGGCAAAAACACAACAGTTATAGAGTGAACATGACTCAAATGCTGCTGGTGCAAATCCTTTTACTAAGTTGTTGAAGTATGACTATAGCGAGCAGGAAGCACTCTCCTCTCTTTTATAAATGTCAAGGTGCCAGTGAGAAAGGCAGTAAATGTGGTTTTTATTGTAAGAACCACATTATTATCATAGTAGCCTATTACTATTGGGCCTGTCTGATGTTAGTTGCATCAAACCATAGTTAAAGCAAGATCTTCACTAGTATAAAATATCTGTGTACTTTTTTGCCACGACAGTACTGGGGAGCACCAGGAATCAAACAATTCAGTGTTCAGCTTGTGGTTCAGTTTGATTCACAGACACTGTACTAGATTCATGTTCAAGATTAGCACAATATTTTGTGCAAAGTCGGCATGAAGACGTGACTGAAAATAACACCTTTTTTTCTGAGGAAAAGCAAACATATAACACCATAAACAGGATGAACAAAGTTCTTTTCAATATAAATTAAAACTTTGTAAGACCTATTTAATTGGTGCAATATAATTTAAGATGAAACAAACAATAATACCCAAATAAACCTGTAGACTAAAAAGACAGGAAAGTTTACTGTGCATCTGGTTTCTGAGCCCATCATACCACTGAAAGTCCTCCGCCTAAAGTTTAAAAAGTGTACACTTTAATACTTATTGTGGACACACGAGTCTAACTGGCTGTTAATATCAACAAACTCTCAGGAATGCTTGCATGTACACTCTTTAGTTGCCTTACTGACATTAAGCTGTGGATGTCAAATAATTTTCCAATGCTCAACGTTGATGAAACAAGTAGTTGTTGATGGCTCAAGATGAGTGAATAGAGAGTGTGTTACAGCAGCACTAACCCTATAGGACTGAATTGTAAACAGCAGGTAAGAAATTCCAGGATGATCTTTGCTCAGGACCTCAGTTTTTCATCACATTTTACTTCTTGGCCAGATCTTCTTGGTCTTCTGTCATTTCAGAGATATTAGCTATCAAAGTTAGACCTTTTCTTGTCTTGTCAGATGTTTGAAACCCAACCTCTAGGACAGGGCAATATATTGTTAATATATTGATATCGTGATATAAAACTAGATAGCGTGTGGTATTTATGATATCGTAATATCATGAAATGGCATAAGTGCTGTCTTCCTGGTTTTGAAGGCTGTATTGCAGTGAGGAGATGGTGTTTTTCAATGGCTGATGCTAATACCAATATTTAGAAACCAGGGCGACCGATGGCCAATAGAATGCTTTTATTGCATGTGATAAAATACAACAATTTCATGATAAATGAGACTGTGCACTTATTTTAAATCAACAAATGTATCAATTAAAAAGATTGAAAATAAAAATCATAAAATCTGTATTTTTGAAACCAATTTCCCATCTGATCCCATTAAGCGGTGGGAGCAGAAGAGGTCGGACGGCACCATGAACGGGCAGCTGGACCTGAGTGGGAAACTGATCATCAAAGCTCAACTGGGCGACGACATCAGACGCATTCCCATCCATAATGAAGACATCACCTATGACGAGCTGGTGTTGATGATGCAGCGCGTCTTCCGGGGCAAGCTGCAGAGCAACGACGAGGTCACCATCAAATACAAGGATGAAGGTGAGTGTCACCATAGGACCTGAGTCGAGGACCGCAATAGATCTCTCTTGTTAGTATGGGGGAAAAGTGTCAGTGTTTAGAATAATGTTTTGTAGTTGTAGAGTGCTTTTGATGGCAAAAGTCAGTATGTAGGGTACATTTTTCTCAGACAAAGCGGTTTGGTTACTATAAACCATAGTACTCCAGATTGATCAAGCCAGTTAATCTCAGGGATATAAACTCCTGTAGCCACTATATAATAATTTTTCCTTAACCATATATAATATCCTACAGAATATTTCATCTGTTTTCACTTTTCCCTCTTTGTAGATGATGACCTCATCACAATCTTTGACAGCTCTGACCTCTCCTTCGCCATCCAGTGCAGTAGAATACTCAAACTCACTTTGTTTGGTAAGACGTTGGAGCATTTCCTTCCTGTAACCACCTCATAGTCACACAGTTTCAGGCTAGTGAATTATATGTGAGCTATTAGAGGTCTAACCTTGTAGCCTATGCAGTGTTATTGTTTTTATTTTTCAATAGTACAATAATGTCATCTTGATGAACTGCAGGCTAATGTGTTTCACATTCACTGCTGTGGATTAAGGTTCATTTACAGAAACCTATCACTGGAGGGCAGTGCTTCACACAACAATCCCCTGTTCCTATTTGTCCAACTGACAGTTGTCTCCACTCCCTTCTGACTAGTGCAGGGTGGAATTTTGGTGCGCCTTGTACTGCTGGTTCAGCAGACAAACAGCATGACAGCCAAATATGATGAATACATTCAGAAAAGGCTTTTGTGCCAGTTATACTGGTTACTGGTTCCTCTTTTGTTTTTTGGATATATGCCGTCCCAGCCCAATCCCAGCTAATGCTCACAGTCACCCTGTGGCTCCATAGCCATCTGATTCCAGGTGCTTATCATAAAAAACTGTTTTTCATTTCACAACCAACCATACAGGCCTAATTATAGTACAGTACCTTAGCTGCCATGTGCTTTGGATCAACCTGTGCCTCCCAGTGGGTCTTTGTTTCAGTATGCAGAAGTGTTTTATATGCACACACACAACACTTGAATCTGTAATGATAGCATGATGTCCTTTCCTATGCTCTGCTCCCAATTAGTCCACTGCTGCGTCTACCATCTCTGCTATTATTAGCCAGGGAACAGTAATATTTTTTTTCATATATTTTACTCCTTCCCAATTATAGCTGAGTTCTGGATCACGAACACGTGTCATGACCTCACGTGGAACTGATATTCTCATACTCAGACATGTGTGTTGAGATTCAGAGCGAGAATAGTTCTCATGGCAGCCGATGTACCTCTTGATCCCCCACATCTCTGCTCAGTGTCACACACTCACACAGAGAAACCTGGACTATTATACAGCAGGGCAGTTACAATACTGAGGGATTCCCACTGCTACATGCAGTCTATGTAGTGTAAACCCAATTCCTAATTCTAGTTACAATGTGGAAACAGCAGTTAAAAGAAGTCAGTGCAAGTAATTCAGGGTCTCTATTCAAACTCCAACTACTTCATGGGCTTTATAGATATATAGCAAAGAATTTTCTCCAGTTGTCTAGGTTGCTAGGGATTTGTCCTGTTTGTTTTGTTTATATTTCAGTAAAATGTCTATTTAGCAAGACAGGTGTCAACGTCTCTTTATCCTAATGTTGAGATTAATGTTGGCTAAATGGCTAATGCAGTTTTAGCTCACTTACATTTTGATAATTTTTAGTTCTGTGAAGCATGTATCATATACATAAGCTGTTAAGCATTGTAAGTGTTTGGCCCATGCATTAAGTGAGAGCTTCTTTTCATTTTTGTGTTTTTCTTCAGTCTTGTCATACTTTTCTACGTATATCACTTTGTAGCATTCTGATAAGGAAGTAGCCGCAAAGAGACGCTAGATGGTGTAAAGTGCATCCTGTCCAGGCACATAAAGGACTGGTGCACTTGTTTAACAATGACATAGTCTTGTCTAGTGTAGTGAACAATATGTCCTTGCACATTCATGGCACAGCCCACTACATTCCTTCTCAGTGAGAATCTCACAGGCCTCTCCCATGGTAGCAGTATGTGGTCAGCAGATAGACAATACAAGCACCTATATCATTAGTATGTGTGCATCCACACTGCTTGGTTTGCTTGACCTTGACCTATTGATGGTCAATCTGACTGAGAAAATCTCAGTGCATCAAGGTGCTCATTTCTGTAACTCAGTCCTAGACCATGATCTATCTTAACCAGAAGTTCAAGCTCAAGGTTCCGTCATCCCCAAAGGGAAATCGTCATACCTAATAAGATTCAGAAGATTCAGGTTTGTGAATGTTGGAAATGTACAAAGACACCACATTAATAAAGGTAGGAGCTGGGAATCTGCGTCTTCTGTTAAAGTGATCAGGACTCAAGTTCTATCCATCACTCTCCTCGAGGTTAAACACACAGGGGGGAGGCTGCTGTGCTGAGATGGAGAAATGTTTGACTTGGCTCAAACTGCATTCCCACAGCAAATAATGAATGATTTGCTCACTTTCTTTTTCTTCCTTTCTTTTTCTTCCTCTTTCTCCTTCTCCCTTATCTCCAGTCAACGGTCAGCCACGGCCCTTGGAGTCCAGTCAAGTGAAGTACCTGCGCAGAGAGCTCATTGAGCTCAGGAACAAAGTCAACAGCCTCCTGGATAGCTTGGAGCCACCCACAGAGCCTGGCCTGGCTGCTACAGCACCAGACAGTGGTAAACACTCCCACACACGCATGCAAACTTTCATTCCTTATTTGCGTCTCTTGATTTACAGTATGTGCAACAAATGGTCATCAAATTAGTTCAGTATGAGTACAGTTGATTTCACTCCCCGATGAGGAAATCACCCATGCACGTGTGCAGGAAATTCAAATTTTGCTCAAAAACAAAACCTTGTGTGGCAAGACTGATCCTTCAGACCAACAGACAGCATTTCTGACAGATAGAGTTCTGTCTGTTGTGTTATTTATTCTGTTGTGTTGTTTGTGCAGAGTACAATAAGGTGAAACCATGCCAAGAAAGCTTTGCTCATAATAGTGCAACTTCATCAGGACAAGAAGAACCAGACGATATAGCATAAATTCAATAAAAACTGACCTAGAAAAAACTGCAATTATACCAATGTTATACGAGGCTTTCTCCGTTCTGTCTTAGTTTTTGTTATCCTTTGATGATCCCACAACAACATTCCAGATGTCTATTGCCAGAATAATAAGGTCAATGTCCCATATAGGGATATGTAGCAAGGGATCTGGCACCAGATTGAAGCAAACAGGTGGAATTGTTTTCCCTCAAGTCAAGTGGAAGAGTCTAATCAAGTTATTTTACAAGGCAGTATTTGCAGTATTCACAATGAAAACCCACAGTTTATGAATAACAGTCAGTCTCACAAACCTCATGTAACACATGCTGTGGTTTTATGATTCAATAACAGATCTGTTAAGAATGAATTCTCCATCGGACAAGTGCCAATTGTTGAATGCATACACCATTATGTTGCAACTCATTTTCGGCTTACATCCATTTCTTCCCATTAATTCTGTCGAGTGATCTCTGTTTGAAGATTTCCATCCCTCTTCTTTCTTTTTCCATTTGCAGAATCAGTGGATGGACGTGAGGGCAAGGCGGTGGCAGCAGACCCTGCGGTGAAGCACGCCACCCCAGTCAGCGCAGCCAGCATGTCAGCCTTCGACCCTCTGAAAAACCAGGATGAGGTCAACAAGAATGTCATCTCCGCTTTCGGCCTGAGCGAGGACCAGGCCCCAGGTACCGCACGCTTCGCTTCTGCTGAAAGCTGACGACACCCTCTGTAACCGTCGTCAGTCAGACTTTGATCTTAGCAGTTACTCTTTAATGTGGATCAGTGACAGCTCATGAGGGACGATAACAGCAGAACAATGTGATGGCTGGTTTTTGCTTTGATATTCTGTTTGTTTTCATGTAAAATTGACACCTAAGGGATTCACATTTACACATCTGTCTCCCTGCGTGACGTCTGAGTAGCTCCCCCCGGGGTTGCAGCTGAAGAGCGCTCAGGAACCCCCGACAGCATTGCCTCCTCCTCATCTGCCGCCCCCCAACCAGGAGTGCCCCCCCAACCACAGGCTCCCTATGCAGGAGTACAGCAGGGACCCCCAGCAGCCATGGATGGTGAGACATGCACACACAGCCATCCTTAAGTATGCCCAGATGCACACACACCACATTTAACATGGCATGATGGGTGGCCAGACACACACAGACACACATCTGCATAAGAAAGCATGTACAGTGGCAGTATAATCTTAATGGGCACAGGGAGATAGACACCCAGCAGTGTGGGTGGTTTAGAACTTTTTTTCATTTACAACGTTGGTGGTGTTTGTAGGGTGTATTTCCAAAATTGCTACCAAACTCACCTCACTAAAACGTCACCCCTTATGGAGTGAGGAAGTTGGAATACGTTGCCTGTAAAACACTGATCCAAGGTCTTCTCTTTTTTTACTTTTGCAAAGGGCACTTCAGGTTAGGATCTAATAATTCCAAGACAAGATTCCATTAACTGAATAGAAATGTATCCCCTGGTAACCCTTACCCGGAATATTTTAATTGGTTAATCTGGTATTTCTGGCGCTGCAGCGTTCTGCTCCAATAGCATTGGTTCTTGCCACAGATGTCACAGTCCACCACCCAGACTTGTTTTTGTCTGCTGTTCCCTTCTTAGATTTTTATTACACTTTGTAACAGTCAGTCAGTGTTGTAATGATTTAATGTTTTTGTTCACGTCCTGAACATTTGTCTGGAATCATAGACCCTACAAAACGCATTCTGTATTATATTGTGCATACATTTTGAGTTCCGTCCAGTCTTACTGTGGTCACACACACATGCACCTCTCTTGTACTTGTACTCATGTTCTCTCCTTTTCTTCATAACTGTGACTAAAGCATTTACTCTAGGAGCGCATGCAGCCATAATAATATGGTGGTAGACTGCTTTATTGAATTTAATTGTGTGTCTCACTTGTTCAGGATGTCCATTATCCACTGTGAAATTTAATTTCATACCACTCTTGAGTTTACCCACTCTTGAAACAATTACATTTTAGTGTGTGATTTAGCAGCTGAAGGCTACAATCAGGGAATGTAATAGACTACTGTTTGCTCTGATAAAATGTGCTGTAGTGAACAAGCTCACGTGGCCTGCTGTAGCACTTGCCTCAGATTGGGCTACAGGAAATGTGTCTCACTTTTATCCAGCCAAGACAACCAAAGTTTTCGATAAGCCAAAACTGATTTTTTCTGTGGGTAAATAGGATCGTTGCAACAGTAATGAATAGAATACTGATATGAATAATAACAAATAGAGAGCAATAAAGATAATGCAACAAATAGTTACACTATATGCAACATATTGAGTATAATAAGAAGAATAAATAAAAATGGTGTCTTAACAGATTTACATGTTACCAGATGTTTGCAGTTTATAGATCTACTATTTACATATATATATATATAGTACAGAATAGTGTTTCTTCTTAAAGGAGCAGGCCTGATACATCCTGCTGTTACAGCAGCTCAGCAGGTTTTATTGAATGAGGAATGAGCTCTGAGTCTCACCACTGAGGAATCTTAAGCAACACTGTGTAAACAAGAGTATCCATGGGTTTAGCATTCATCTTAATCAGGAGAGGCCTTATCATGGCTCTCCCCAGTGTGTTATCTCCAACACGGACATGTTGGACCCGGACCTAAAGCCTTGTGGAAAAAGAGCTTGTCTCTGCTCAGCCAGGCGACAGTGATAAATGAATGAGGGATCAGGCATACTGTAATGAAAACAAACTATTTCACTTAATTTTCTCAGTATAGACCCTCTCTGGGATCCAGTTCAGGTGTGTGTGTTTGGTGGGGGGGTGGTCCATGTTAATCTCACATGTCTATCCACTCCTCGTTTCTCATTTAACATCAGGGGATTTCCAGGCTTGTCTCACTCTCTTATGATTATAGGACCAGACAGGTGCAGCCACAAACGTGGAGAGCCCATGTTGTTTACCACCTTGCTTTGGATGAGTTAGATTAATTCTAGCTTGTGGTTTGGCCCAGCTGGATGGAGAGGCCATTTGAGTGTAGAGGAGCTCCCTGGTTTCACCCTGCAAGAGCCGTAACCTGCACCCACTCGACTGACTCCTGACCACTCCTGCAACACTTAAAGTCAGCACACATGGCTGTGGTATGACTGCTTTCCTTAAAGTGGCGGTTTGTGGTTTGGCTTGGTCAAGGTTTCAGCGCCTGTGCATAGGCTTTAGTTTTAGTTTAGTTGGTCCGCAGGGAAGACTTAGTCACATATTCAGACAGGGGTTTAGACAGCAGCGAACCGTGTCTCACAGAAGCAGCCAACTCAGCAAAAAGCACCCCATGATTTTTTTTTCCTTCTATAACATGAGGACTATGGGAAACAGCAGACTTTGTTGTCTCCTGAGTTACTTGTTGCTGTTGCTGCTTTGATGTTTGATTCTGACTGCTTTTCCAGGCTTCACCAGGTGCGCTGGTGTTGCCAAGGAGATAACATCACGGAGGTCTCACAGTTTGTCCAAATCCTCCAGGGGTGCAGAAGTCAGGAGTCAAGCCAAGTTTCCTGAACTGGGGAGGGACATGGTTTTTATGGAATTATAGTTAAGGAAGAGTTTAAAGTTCTCCCTGCTGTGTTTAGGTTATGGCCCTTATCCTTTGTGATGCTTGTGTGTGAGATCAAAGTTCCTTATCTTCTACAAGGCCCATTAATAATTCCTTAAGTCTGCTAGGCACAGCGGGGTTGGGTAGTGAGTAGATAGACCACCCCATAATTGTAGAAAGTTCAAGCCAATATGTCAGCGAGCATTCACCCAGCTTAAGTAAAGCAAGACACTGAATCCCTGGACTGAGCACTGAATCCCCACCAGCTCCAGGGACATGCAGCTGAATCTGTTCTCTGACATCCCTTTGGAGAACAGCAAGTGAAAACTGAAGAATTTCCCCACAGGGATCAGTTAAGTATCAGATTATTGCACACATTGGCCGCTCTGGCTAGATGCTGTCTTACCATCTTGTGGCAGGTGGCTAGAAATGTGTCCAAGCCCGACGTGGCAGAGTCTTCTGGATGTCCACAAGCAGTCCATCTATCCCCTCATCCAGCCCCTCCTCACTCCCTCCCTTTTCTCATTTCTTTCCCGACATCGAAGGCTGCAGATGGTCTGCACACGGCTGTAGCATGCAAGGGCACGTTATTATCAGACCTTTTTTTCCCCATGATGTGCCCAGCCCCCCTCCTATTTGATTTTTCCCTCTCCTGTACCCTCACTTAACTCCTCTGTCTGGATGCAGAGACTGTTAGTCAGTGTGTCATGCTTTAGGCAAATCAGAATAACAGGGCAGTCGATGCACGAAAATTTATGTAAGTGAATACATGAGGTTAGATGCCAAATGAGCATGTGTGGCCTTTTAAAGGTAGCCTTAAGCTCACTTTTCTGCCAACATAGGTTACTTGTTGCCTCAAGAATGTTGCTAACAAGATCCATAAGCAATTGGTAAAAGTGTTTCAGATTTATCAGATGCTGGTGGACTCGAGCAGTAGGTTGTTTCTGTGCGAGGGAGAAGCAAACAGTGATTTGTGCTTGTGCAGCAATAGCTCAGACAGTTGCGTGAGCCTCTTTATCAGATGGGCAGATGTGCGCTTAGTGTAAAATGTTTCTTCAAAAACAGGCCCGTGTTCTCATGACTCCCTTCTCTAGGCATCCTTAAGTGATAGAATTACAGTGAAGTGCTTCATTCCAGTGAACATCATTTTCACAACTTTGTTTTCTCTGCTCCTGGAGCCATGTGCCGACGGCCTCGGTCTCCATAGAGCCCCAAGTCATTTCTCTGTCAGTGCTCGGCATCTTGGCCACAGTGGAGTGAAATGAATTCCAAGGTCAATGGGGTCTGACAGCAGTGCATCCTTCTATCACTCTTACATAACTCACATGATGGATAGCAGACCGGGGAGAACTGTGAGACGCAGGCAGTTTCACACAAATACCTTCTCACACAATGAAGACAGCAATGCTCATGTTAGAGCAGCGGTCTGCAGGCTAACAGATGGTTGCCACATCATTACTTATACTAATGCACAGTGAAGCTACACTATTTTAACTAAGTGTTAAGTTGTCAATTGTTTCAGTGTCTTCTGCCCTCCTAGGTCTTCTCACAGCAAATGTCCATTAGCCTACCAGTAGTACAAATTCATTTTATTTTGTATTATGTGGTATGAGATTTTTTGACTGAAAACACATTGCGCCTTAGCCAATCGACTATATGTGCAAATGCAAAATAAATTTCCCTGTTGGTATTAAATGCTTGTTCCTGTACATGTCAAGCAAATAACATGGTCTAATGTGCTGCTTTGAAACTGTATCATGAACCAGTGGATTCAAAATAAGGATTTTCTCAACAATGAGATGTCATTGCTGATCTTTATAGATTGGGGCAACCCAACTTAGTGTTGGATTGGGGATTTCTGACATTACTGCAGAAGAATTTGACGGGAGCTTATTGTCTCCCTGCAGGACTTGGCCATGCTCCGTTCAGACTCTCAGGAGTTGTAAAGGGCCCCATTATCAGCCCTCTCAAAGGGTGGAAAATCAACACTCTGATTTTACTAGGGCTTGAAAAACCAGTGAACCCCGGTGTGGCCTTCTTTCTTTATGTCTTTACTCTTTGTGCTTTTTATGTCGTCGCCCCTCTTCACATGCCAGGCAGGAGCTTTGGAAGTGAGATTCGGGTCTTATTAAGGGAAAACAGTAGTTTGCCAAGTCTTTGCATGTTTTCTGAAAATTCAGACACTCATTGGAAGCCAATGTTTTTTTTTTTTTTTTTTTTTCAAAGTGTAAGTTTTCCATGTTTTTGGAAAATGAGAGAAAGCCACAATAGTGTCCCTGTCAGGCAAGAGAGTATTGATTAGTGCTAATACCACTCAAATGTGTCTTGTCAGATATTATGTTCCAGACTAGTCTCACTTAATTTTCAGAGGCTGTTGAAGGACTACTATTCAGGGCACATCATTAAGAAGACTTGTGAGGAAGATGGGGACCGTCCTTCACATGTGTGCATAGACAGTGTGGACTGGTGAAGTCATAGTTAATAAAAGCTCAGGAGGAAGTGGCTGTCTGCAGACATAGACAGGGTGTTTGCACAGAGGACAGTGTCTCTGCCCTGAATCAGAGGTTTGCCTGGGTTGGGAGGGTCTGTGTGCATATCTCTATGGCAAATATGTGTATCTGCAACAGTGTCTGTGATTGTGTACTTGAGTACTTTTTTTTCTTTGTATATATGTGTGTTTATGTCTGCTCAGGCACCAGCATGCTGCTCTGTTTAGCTTGGAGCTACACTTTAATGTACCATTAAGAGTTGTGTCTGGGCACTAGGAACAGGCTTTTAGGAACAAATGGGTTTATGAAAGTGATTACAGCTGTTTCCACTGAGGCAGTTGTCCCACTTTGCCCAGATGCACAGGTGTCTCTGGTTGTGCGAACGCATGTTAGATATATGTACCACAGTTTGACTCTTATTAATGATTCTAGACATTTTTTTTATTATTTTGGCGGCCGCTGTATGCTTGCATGTGTGCAGTATACTTATATTTCTGAATGCTTGTGCACTGACGCTGCACGTCCATTTGCCTCTTCAGGTCAGGTGTACCAGCAGTACCAAGCTCCAGGTGGATACCCGCCCCAGCAACCAGCTGCCCCCCCACAGCAGCAGTATGGTATGCAATACCCTGGTAAGAATTAAAGATAGTCATCATAAAAAATGCTAGGTCCTGTGTGGTAAATTGAAGTTCCTTTTTTTGACCTGAAATAATGTCTTTCCTCTGTCTCTCAGCAGGGTACAGTGCCCAGCCCGGAGCCCCTCAGCCTGGCCCACCACAGCCGCAGCAGCAACAGCAGCAGTTCCAAAACTACCCTCCCCCCTCCTCCCAGGCTCCTGCTCCTGGTCAGGCCCCGGCCCCGGGTTTCCAGGGCGGACAGCAGCAGCCCCCTCCACCTCAGGGAGCTCAGCAGTATCCTCCAGGAGCCTTCCCTCCCCAAAACTATACCTCCCAGGCCTCCCAGCCTGCCAACTACAGCCTGCCCCCCAGCTCCCAGCCCGGCCCGGGGTACCAGCCCCGCCCGGGATACACCCCGCCTCCAGGCAGCACTGTCACCCCTCCACCAGGGGCTGCTAACCCTTATGCCCGTAACCGTCCCCCCTACGGCCAGGGCTACACTCAGCCAGGCCCTGGATACCGGTAAAAGAGGATAGGGAATTTTACTGATCCTCATACACACCCAAACCCCACCCTTGTGTGGCTCCAGCTCTGCTTGGAGTGGGTGCGGTAAACATGGTGTGCTAATCTGACCCCCCTCTCCCCCAATACAAATATCAAATCCAAATATGAAACAAGCAACCCCCCTCCCCCCCAGTCTGATGGTCTATGTATGCTGTCTCGCCAACAAACCACTTTGTCCTGGCCCTGGTGTATGACTTTATTTTTTTGCCTTCCTCCTCCTTCCACCACCGTCCGCCCTGTCCTCCTGTGTCTGTCATTGTGAAGATGTAATCAGTCTGTATGCACACACCTGGGAGACCAAAACAGGCTGTCGCACGAACTCTCGTTTCTTGTTCCTTAAATGGTAACACTTCATTTTGCTAGTGGAATCGGCGTCTGTACTCTGCATCTGTATCATACTTGTCACCTGAGATTAAGTTGATACGAGAAGCATCTGACCAGTCATGTTGGGTTTGCCGAGCATCCATAGACGCATTTACAAGACACTATCCAAATGAAATGTTACCCCTTTTTTGTTGTTTTTGTTTGATTACTTTCACCACCATGTCGGTATTAATGTGTCATTGAAACTGCCCTATGTTGGGAACACTAGCTGAGTGATGGCTCATGGGAGGTGCAGATCTCGGCATCAAGAAGGATCCTGTAATGTTTAGCCTCTTAGATCACCTCCTGTATGGCTTATTGCTATTGCTCTCTCTCTCTGTTTCTTTTTCTCTATCTTATCACTGGTTTTTACTAATATATCAGCTCAGAAATCCCACCTTCAAGTGATATTAGTTGTTTATGTATAAACTGTAACATTTTTCTCTGGAACCTAATAAATGATTGAGACCCAATTTGGAGTCCGTTTGTATCTCTTTTTGTTTTGATTTTGTGTTACTCATGGCCGTGTTCCCTCACTCTTCTACTCTGTTTGTCTCTCCCTCCCTCTCTCTCTCTCCCCACACATCTCCCTCACATTGTGGTTTCTGAGTTCATGTCTCTGTTGAGTTTGGCTTCCCCGTGCCCTTTCTCCCCCACCCGGATTTGGAAAACTGCGGTAATGCTAGTATTCCTATTTGTTTTCCTGACTGAGGGTTGTGGTTGGCTGGGACGTGTGGCAAGGGAGTGTGTGGTTGGTCTTTCATGTCAAACTGTCTTACTGAGTGAGAAGAACTGGGCACACAGGGTTTATTAAAGACCATTTAAACAAGTGCGTCTCGCATAGTCCATGTATGGTCTGCCAGCTTGAAATCACTTTTTCAAATGTATTTGTCCACTGTCAAATATTCACACAATGGTTGAGATGTTTTTAATGGGGATATTATTTCCTTGAGTTGTTCTGAAATATTATCTATTAAAGAATTGAGGGAAATTGAAGTGAGTGTCAGAGTAAAAAAAAACATTCTTAGGATTTATTGTTGAAAATAGATATATTTCAAAAACAATTCAACTGCAGTCATGTCATACATAGCAAAAATTTTTCTTCTGGCAGTTGATAGCCACTGTAAAGCTTTATGTACACTTTGTATAACATCTGAACTCGTTAAAGCACAGATCAGAGGTCATTTGCTTGAAACTGCTGTTACCACATTGCAGCACAATTTGTCCTTTTCTACTTAAGTGTAAAAAATACTGGCATAGGGCAAGCTTAAATTGAAGACAGCAAGGACATTAAAAACCCATAAAACAGCAGGGTGCTGTTTGTTCCAAGTGACCCCTTGGAACTTTAAGGCTCTTAGCATTTTCTAGAGCCCTAAAGTTCAGCTTGTAATTTGGCTGAAGCAATTATTACCGAACATCCCTCTTGAAAACAGCCATAATATCTGGTACACTTAGTTTTCACACCATATACATATATGAACAATAGTTTTATACTGTGCAAACTGCAACCGTTAATAATTCCTTAGGGCCAGCAGAAGGTATCCTTGAATATAGTATAAGCTTGAGGTCAATTCTGCATGTCTGTGTGTGTACTTGCATGTTTGTGTCATACATACATAATGTACAGTAAATTAATGGTTGACTTTTTTTTTTTCTGTGTACAAAGTACCGATGTGTACGCTCACCTCCATGCAAGTATTGGGAACCATTTTTGCTTGTCTCATCTCAAACGACAGAACACACACAGAATATTCAATAACAATCCCTTGATAAATAACATACACGTTATTACATTTTGGGAGCCAGCTTCCCAACATTTTCTCTGCGATCATATTCAAGATTTTGATTCGCTCAAAATCTCCTGCATCTCTCTGTATTATGACATCATGTTTGATAAATAGTGAAATGAAGACCAATGACATTACAGATTCACTCAATAGAGCTGTGTGACGCCTAATCGTCCTGTACAGGTTCATACACAGGAGAGTAGGCGGACATCAAACAGTCCTATCTACAGTGTCCATGGTAACACGAAAGAGAGGCCCACCTCCCTTCAAGCCCAGTCAGGCGTTTGGTACTCTTTCCTCTTTCTCGCCACCAAAGAGGTCATCCTCCCTTCAGGCAGCTTGCTGGACGGCCCTCTGGGGTCTTACCACTTCCCAGGGATGGGCGTGCCACACTCGTACCACCCGACATAGGTGACATGGGACTTCCCTCCGATCTCCCCGAAACTGACAGGTTCCTGCCGCATCGCTCTGAAGAACCCTGGTACAAAGGGAGTGGAGAATTTATGAGTCTACTTAAATCAAGACTCGAGAATTGAAAGGAGCTGTGAGTGGTTAATAATAAAAATACCTTGTCTGCTGGGAAGCTGGTCAGCCAAGAGTTGGGTGCCAGTTCGCCCATCAAGGAAGGAGTCTACAAACTGACAGTGATCCTCACCATGCCCTGTTTGATCTCCAATGTTGTAGAATTTACCTTTAGATGTAGAAAGAATAGGCTTTAAAAAATAGAATGGTCACATGTTCAATCTTTAAATGCAGTATCATTAACATGACATAATAGCATATATATGGGAAACTACCATTGAGTGAGTCACTTAGATAGATTTTGTATCTCAGGGAGTTGCAGAGCTGGATGCCCACAAACTTGCGGTACCAAGTCCTCTTCACATACTGCTTTCCATAGCAGTCAGAGTGGGCATCAGCTCTGAATGGGAACTGAGTCCAGATGGCATCTTTTCCTGTGAGAAAGACAATAGGGGTGAAGGTTTAATTCCTGTGGTCTATTTAAACAGCAGACAAAACTCTCTGCTGTTTAAATAGAGGAGGTTCAAAGTTAAAACGGTTTAATCTGGCTGAAATATACTCTCAAATAGAAAAATAACAGAGAAAAAAATAAGACGTTCACCTGAAACATTCTCGCTCACCCGTGGATCCGCTGCAGATGGAAGAGTGAGTGGAAGAGTGTTGAGTTGCAAAGAATCACATCATCAGAGGAACTTAGAATGATCACATACTCACGGGACATCTTGAATTATGTGCTACATAAACTCTGACTTGTATTTGGGCCCAACTGGACTTAATATTAACAATGTTTAGCCCCAACAGACTGGGCTTTGATTGCACAAAGGCAATAGGCCAATTAACTGAAGCATTACCACTGCCAGTCCTATCATCACAAGTGAAACCTAAGAGTGAAAACAGTTCTGCATCTTAAGCAGCGTAAAATGAGCTCAAAATTTTTATTCAAGTGACTTTCACTAAAGTGACCGTGACGGTGAGGTGCCTGTGCTAGAAATGCACCTTGGGAAATGTCTGGGAAGCCGACTGAACCCCTGGGTCTCAGTCTGTCAGGCCCCAGTGCCAGATAAGATTTAGAAATCAAGAGGCCATAATGAAATCGTTAGACTAACAACTGCGTAATTGCTCACCTTCTGAGAGCCTAACCTATGCTAATCGCAGCCTGATAATTAGCAACATACACAAAGGCTTTAACAGGCAACTAATTAGTCCCACATTTAACGGCAAACACATGTTATTGGGGATTCTCTCTGGCATGGTTCAGTGGATGCAGGGTGGGGGATATGGAGGGAGTAAGACTTACCTGACTCAGTACTAAATGAGACAGGGTCAGTGGAGGGTCCTGATCCCAGTTCATTCTTTGGAGTCACTTTGAATTCATAACTGAGAGGGTGGAAAAAAGAAACAAGAAAGGGCACACAATAAATTTTACTCCTACCAACAATTCCTACTGGCCAAGAGATCATTTTGCTTGGGAAGGAATGTCTCAAAAATCCAAATATGCAAGAAACGTGTGGAATAAAAAAACCCGTTCTCTGTTGTTCGCTGTAATCGTAACTTTGTGCAGTTTTAAATTTGAATTCCTCCTTTCTCCAGCACTGAGACACTTGATATTTTTATGCCCTAGACAGCCTTGACTATGGGTCACCACACACACACACACACACACACACACACACACAACTAATGATTCTTCCATGTGCTATGTTCAGATGTCTTGGCAACCCTCTGCTGGGCCAGCAGACCCAGCCCAAAGGAAGGTTCTGGTGAATCCCGAGACTCCAGATGCGCGCTAAAACTGAGCGTAATTAAAAACCCAGTGACCGACTCCACCCAGCTTTACTCATCTTTTGTCTTGCACGTGCACAGAACAAAAATCAAACTTTATTCACTGCAAGGGCTTTGAGAATACAAGAGATTACAGTCATACCAGAAAAATATGCTCAGAAGTCGCAGCTCTTTGAGTTTAATACTCACCTCTTGATGAGGTGCACTGAGATCCTAGTCTAATCAGCTACTAGACTTTGTGCTTCAAGCCTAAAAGTTTATATGCACATCCTTATTCTAGCATGAACCTGGTGCTTGCTTTCGAACTCAAGGACGGCTGTTACAATTTGCACCCAACCTTTTAATTTACACCCAACGTTATGATGTCTGGCAATGCTTTTTCACTTTATTTGTGAGTTACTTACTTGCTCTCTGGTTTGAGGTTTTCCACAGCTGTATGTGTCTGGTTGGTTGTCAGTATGGACACCTCTTCTCCATTAGGTCCTTTAGTTTTGGATACAACTTCATACTCTGACAAAGGAGTAGAAAAAAAATCCCCCAATGTGTGATTGATACCACAAAAAAACACATTTTAACTGCGCATTAACAACCTCATTAATATGTTAGCAGTGGGATGTTGAACTACAAAATACCATTCGCAACAGTGCATGACATTTTAACGAGAGAGATGTGAAAGCCTGAGACACAACACAGGTTTCTGGATGAGTCCAACACGGCTGTATTTACAGACTTGGCCTTGGGCATCCAAACACCACGCTGCTTTATATGGACACATAACATGATTGAACGCAGATGGAGTTCAGTAATACATTACGGGCTCATTAAGCTGTAACAGAATCTCATAACCTCATTATCTTGAAAGGGTTGACTTAGCCATGAACATCACTTTGTCATTTGTATAAACATCCACACTAAGACTGACCATTTTCAGTGACATGGAAATAACAAATGGTCGACCTCTTTACATTGTGAAACCTCGCCGTCTCGCTCGCTTGCATGTACCTTTAGTCTCATTGTCTGATTTCTGCCAGTCGAGGATGACGAAGGACGGGCAGCCTTCCACCGTGACCACAGTGAGGTTGGAGGGCGGCACGCGGGGCGGACCGGTCACGTTCTGCTCGCTGCCCTCCTCTTCAGGGAAGTAAGAGAGGGAGGAGGTGATAGAGCACGGCTCATCTGGCTTCTTGTCTTTCTTGTAGATCACATGGGGAGCTGTGGACAGGTGAAAGAAGAGAGGAAATGTCACTCTGCTAGACTATATGGCATTATCTGTACAATACCTTGATGTCTTATTATCTATAATATAATAAATTACCTACAAACCGCTTCTTGCCCATGGCGTCAATCTCTGACGCAGGCAAGTTGCTGAATATTGAGGAGTTTTCAAACATGTCAAAGCGGCTGCCTGTAGAGGAGATGGGATGAAGTTAGTGTGATTTGCCAGTTTTTTTTTTTTCTGGCCGCTCTCTCTGTCCTCATTTTTATTGCTCTGGCCCAGGTTAATTGCCAGCCGCCACCTGCTCTGGCTTACATTTACACTTTCATTTTGCTTTTTTCCAGTTTTTTTTTTCTTTCTTTTTCTTTTTTTCTTCTTTCTTTGTCGGTCCACCATACGCACAAATAACTAGTCAGACATGCATATTGTAAAACTGGCCCAGCCCTGCACTGATATCTTCTTTCATACACAAATGCTGTTCCAGTTGCACGTGCTCTCACATTCATTGTCAAGTTAGATGTCAGGTATGAAAGTAGTTCATCCTAATAGAAATTAGCAGCTACAATAATTGCTCATACTGTTAAATGCTGGGGCAGAGGTGGTTGTCTGCTTGCGCTCTTGCTTGGGCTTGGCTGTGACCAGAGGGAATTTCTTCAAGATGGATTCCTTGTTTCCTTGTTTAAGGTCCATGGGTTTATCTAAGGACAGAAGAGGAGAAGAGATCAGCTCACTCTATACACAGTTGTGATCCATCTGCTTTGGCCATCCCCACTGTGCATTTCAGTGTCCTCTTCCTGGCTGCTGAAAGATCAGAGATCGCTTGTTGCGTAACAACCTTTGAGCTCTGTAAAGGGGAAGAGACGTCGGCCAGAACATATGCACGGACAGTAAGGATGCACAGATGCTCAGTACCATGCATTTGTACATACACACACACACACACACGCACACATACACATACACATAGACATACACAGACACACACACACACGCACATATTGGCTGCATGCGCACAAATACACGTGTGGAGTGGGAGAGATAGAAAAAAGAGATAAAAAAGCAAGAGAGAGAAAGAGGGAGAGAGGGAGAAGGCCAAAAAAAGCTTCAGCCAAAAATGCCTGTTGAGAGGAGCTGTAATGGTTAAACAAATGCTGTTATGCAATGTACATTACAGTGCACATGTTTAAAGAGTAGTGAACAACACATTGGCAATTGCAGAACATAAGAAAGAAATGTACTTAAATGTGGTGTAAGAGTTTTCCCTAAGGTTTGCTGGGGTAATCATAACAACAGGACAAGGTACAGCAGTGTTCAGTGGTAAGTGCATCTGTCGCTGTTTCCCTCACCATGGTCACCAGGTTCCCCCACCAGGTTGGGTCTCTTGTTGACAGGAAGAGAAGGACGAGGAACTGCAGGGGAACCTGCAGGTTTAGCAATTACAGCTGAAACAGAAAATAGTTGTCGGCACTGAAGAAGAGATACAAAACTGAAAATAATTTGTTGGTTATTTTAATAGTGCAACAATTGTGGATGAATGTCATGTTTATAGATTTGAAGACAGGGAGAAATCATAGCAGTGCAGATCACAGTGACACTGTGCTGGAAAATGAGCAATAGTATACAAACAGACAGAATACAAGCAACAATAGATGACATAAAAGCCAGACCGACTGGATGTGAAATGCGGAAAAGTCACTTGTGAACTGCCGCCACAGTGCAGTGCCATGGTCTGTGACTGTGACTAATGAAAACCATCGCCTACTTTTAATAACCTTGAAACTATAAACTCATGCTTTAACCATTTACCATAAAATCCTCAGAAGAATAACAATCAGGGGAACTTAAAAATCATATGCAGATCCTAAAAAAAGGTAGCAAAGCCTAATAACTTTTTAATATCTGATCTTATATATCTAAGATGAAAAAAACTGTTTTCAATTAATTCTCATATACATCCGGCCAAATTTTCCACAGACACTGCATTGTTCCTGTTCCAGAGAGGATTTCATGAAATAAAGCACAACCCAGGCTATGAGATTGAGACCAGCTCAGTTTCACAGTTTTTTTGGACAGAGAGAATGAGAGAGCTTTAGCGAGCTGGATAACTTTGTAATGAAGACACTTGAGATATGAACTGCCAATGTCTGAATTGTAAATGAGAGGGAGTCTTTGATGATTTGATGCTCTTTGACAAGCATAATCTCTCTAAATCTTTGTTGTGGTAACTACATTCTTTAAGGAGAAACTCTGGAAGCTGTGACACCCCAGATTTCCTCTACATGTTTCATATCTGAGGTGCTGAGTGATTGTCTAGCTTATATGATTTGGGATTCATTTCCCTGAGAGCAGTGTTGAGGAGGGTTCCTCCCATCTTCACTTGGCGCTCTCTTATCTGAGACATCCATTAGTGGTCATTCTCTCCACCAGAACATACAATTGTCCAACCTCACCATATCGAGGCAAAGATAGCTCATAAATATTTCTATTGGCTAGATCCATCCCTGGACCTTGTAACTGACCTCTACATGGCTCCTTCTCTACTCTGAATAAATCAGTGATCTCTGGCATCTACTCCCAAGAGGAATGAGTTGAGGCTATCAAGAAAAACGGAGACGAAATCTGCCAACAAGTCTCACTGATTAATGCTAAGAATACATTTTAGGACGTTTCTGGCACACACAAGGTACAACTATCAGCAAATGGCAAGCACATGCTGACATAAAGCCACACTTATGGTTATGCAGCAATTTAAATGCCATTCTCAGGACATACAAATAGATGGGCGTAAGCGAAGCATGAACAAGTGATGGACTGTGTAGACTTCAAAGGACTGACGTTATGCTTAACGGAGCAGGAAATGAGATCAGGGCCATGGCACAGTGATGCGATGGGATGAGATGTCACCATCAATATGATCTGGTCGACACTCTACAGTTTCTACAGCGGGTGCATTTGGTTTGCCAGAGCTGTCGCATAACACATCCCACAAAGACCGGGCTGAACCTCTGGGGTGCCAAAGCCCTCACTGCTGCATAGTTTAGCCTGCTCTGATCTGCGAGTTAAAACAGGAGCAGTGGTTTCTGTCAGATACTCTCATCTCTGGGTGAGAATGTAAAAGTATATGCAGTGGAAACAGAGGTTTACCCTCAGTCCAGAAAAAATATTCCCAGAGAAATACATACCACTGTTTCACATCATTGGGAGTGTTGCTTTTGCAATACACACTGAGAATTCATGGATGGACACTGTCCATTACACACCTGCAGTCCACTAAAAGCAAAGCTTTGAAATGAATTCAAGTTGAGATGCCAGTGCAGCACTGAACTCAATAAAAAATGTCTACGACACATTCTCATTCTGTTTTGCCAAAAGCACACATGGCACCCGCTTTTATGTACTACAGAATAGCAGACTGTTGTTTGGTATAAAAAGGAATTATGACAATACTAAATGCGTGACTAAAAATGCTTTCATGTCCTATCCTCATACTTCATGCAGGCTGTAATAAATAAGTTATCTTACATGCCACCAATAGGTGTGGATTCCTCATAATAAAAAAAGTGCAAGTGGTTGCAAAGCCTTCAGAAAGCCTGACAACCCATGAACAATTTTACAATATGTTTGGATAGTATATATATATAGCACAGCAGGCAAGATGAGTGTACTTTTTTGTCTGCATAGAGCTGCTTCCAGTGAGCCTTGCGACTCCTTGAAGACCTCTGAAACCATCCAAGTTTCCAGAAATAACAGACACCAGCTGTGACATGGGACTGAAGCACAACCTCTCTTCACAAGTCCAAACAATAAGGAGCGAGAGGAGTGTCACCATTAATACATGTGGTCCAGACGTGGGTTTCATTACTATTTGAGATGGATTCAATTACTGTGATTAATTGAGCCTGCCTGGCAAAATAGAACCAATGGGATTGACCAAAAAGGGCAAACAACATCCACCTTCCACTCCGAGCAGTCTAAAGCTAATTTCCAAACTAATTTAGAGCAGCTCAAGAAGACTGACTTAGATCTTGTGTGGTCATAACTGCAGATCAGTATGTGCAGTCGACTAAATAAGGTGTAGTGGGCAAGTATTTATCAAAAACCTGGTGACAAGGATTAAAGTATAAGGCTTCAGTCTCAGTCAAGTGTAGACACAATGCATATTGAACAACAAATGCAAAGAATGGACAATCATAGTGACAGACAGACAAGCTGCCAAATAACAGAGCGCAAGATTGTGGCAAAAGCACAGGTAAGTCTGTCTCTGCAGGACAGGACATAACAGTGCCTCTTAGGTTAGTGGGTGAGGAACGCTAAAAGATCTCAACTTGTTTTTACCAGGTTTATCTTTGGACGACACCACTGGTTTGGGAAGAGCATGGCCCTTATGGTGCGCCCCATCGGCTGTAGAAGGGAGAAGAGGTTCCGTTATAAAATATCTTCTTGTCTGTTGTGTCAACATGCCACACGCATTGCAGTACAAGAAAAACACCACAAGGATGTAATACAATGGGGATGAGCCCAAGGGGAGTAAAGTCAAGAAAGAAAGATTGTCTCATTTCCCTCTCAATACTAAGCATTTTGTCAGTGAAAATACAGCTGGACAATTGTTTGTGTTTTCAACCACCTGGTTTTACAGATGTTGTGGATACACAAGTGGAATTGGCATGACATGAAAGCATAAAATCTATCTTTTGACCTTTCTTCACTCTCTATTCTTCTTTAACTCTTTTGCATGTGGAGTTTGTGCAGTGTGTGTGCAAAAAAAGAGACATAGACAGAGACTGGATGTGGCGGGGGTGCTGGCTGCAGAATGCTTGGCTTGGCATGCCTGGTGTAAAATGTGGTGTGTCCTGGCCAGTGCTGTGGCCAGACTTCCCACCAAGCCAGCAGGAGGGAACGTAAATCATGTTAACGATCCTGACCCTGGAGACGCCACTGCTCTTCGAGGTAAAGGTGTGAAATACACACCGGATAGGAGGGCCTCAGAGAGCACATGGAGTAGTGTGGGGGTGATAAGCACTGTAGGAAAACAGGGTACTGAGCTGTACTTTTTGTCTTTGGGACTGTACCTTTTTGTCAAAATGGGATTTTTCAGGAAATAGAGGGAATTAGGGAGGCAGACTATTGCACCCATTCAAACAATGCAATCCATGTCACTGGCAGACCCTGTGCTAAATCAAGAGCCATGTCACCCAAACTGGTCATTGTGTGAGGATAATCTGAGGTAGTCATATGGGGAGGAGAAAGAGAAGAAGGAGAGATAAGTGCTCCATTACCCCCAGGTGTGATAGAGCTGAGGGAGGAGTTGGATGGCCTGCGTGGAGAGAATGGTCTGATGCTATTAGGAGTGGAAAAAGGAGACACCCGGGGGTGAGACAACGAGGTGTTTCTGGCTGCTGGAGTAACTGATGAACTAATGGTAGAACGAGGGACAGCAGCAGTGGAGGATCTCTGGATGCCAGTACCTAGATAAACAGATACGAGAGAGGGGCAAAGTGGCAAGTTAAGCATGATCCACTTCCAAGCAGGACAGCTTTACCTGGATGGAATAAATGACAGAATACATCAATGAAAAAGAATGTGGAAGAGCAGACAATGAAGTGAAGAATGAAATGACAGAAGTAAAAATGAAAATTTGAGACTGAAAATAAGCTGTGCTGTTCTGGTTGTGAGTGGTCAGGGGTGGATTGAGTGTGCTGGGCTGAAAATGGAGGCAGAGATGGAGGCAGGAGTAATGATGGGGTGGAGTGGTGTGGGGAGGGTGGTAGGATGGAGGTGGAGTAATGGGGAAGCAGTGTAATCATCCAATGGTTTGATGGACAGTTGGAAGTACCACTGAAAGCATTGGGTTCCATGTGGCTTGATGACAACAGAAATGGTAATGGGACAAACTTGTCATCATGTTTACCCTGATTGTTACTACTGGCCTTCTCTGTAGCCAGGGCAGGTCTTGGCAGAGGCTTGCCCTCTTCTGGCGGACTAGGAGCTGTGTGGAAGAAAACTCTATTTATCCGAAGATCTCTATTTATTTGAATATTTACCTCAAGATATTCTTGACTTTTAAAGGGGGCACGTCCTAGCCTTTTTCATACAAATTTGTTTTCATAATATAATATGAAATACTTGAAGAGTAAATTCTCACATTTAGAAAAGACAATGATGAACTGGATTGGAAGACAGTACCAAAGTATGCGCAATTTACATGATATCTATGGAGGCATCCCAGATGGTGATACTGATACAAATACTGTTACCTAGGTCGATTAATTTGAAAGATTTAAGCATATTAGGAAGGGGTGTTATTTATAAACAAAGATCAATTGTGATGTCTTAAATGGAGATCATTTTAAGATTTCTGTAGTTTTGTAACACCAATTTAACATAAATTTATGATATGATCTTTCAAACAGAGACTGGTTTGTCTGTGTCTCATGGCACACACAAAAAAACATCTTGAAAACATGCCCCCTTTAAAATGTCCTTTTAGAATAGGACTTTGTAATTGATTTTGAATTGCTAATGGGAAAAAGTAGGGTCTTTACCCGTAGTCACAGTCTGTGTTGGGGTGCCCTTGGTAGGCTGAGAATGGGTCCTGGTCTGAGGCTGAGGCCCAGGTTGAGGTTGTGGTTGTGGTTGGGGCCTAGGTGGAAGATGTGGCTGGGGTTCAAGTTGGGGTTGGGACTGAGTCTGGGCCTCCTGTTGAGGTTGTGGTTGGGAGCTAGGCTGAGGGTGGGATAAAGGTTGCACCTTTGTTTTTGGCAGGGGCGGTGGTTGAAACTTGGGCTGGATTGTTGTTAGAGGTTGTGCTTCAGACTTGGGCTGTGTCTTTGGTTGAGAGCTAGGTTGAGGATAAGGCTGGGGTACAGGTTGTGGTGTGGTCTTTGAAAGAGGTGGTAGTTGAAACTTGGATTGGGTGTTTGGATGAAGTTTTGGTTCAGGCTTGGGCTGTGGTTGGGTATTAGGTTGTGGTTGGGTCTCTAGTTGATGTGGTTGGAGCTTGGGCTGGGTTTCAGCCGTAGGTTGAGGTTGAGGTTGTGGTTGGGGCTTAGGCTGGAAATGGGTCTCTGGTTGAGGCTGTGGTTGTGGTTGGGGCTTAGGCTGGAAATAGATCTCTGGTTGAGGTTGTGGTTTGGTCTTGGGCTGGGATTGGTTCTTTGGTAGAGATTGTAGTTTGGGCTTGGGCTGGGGTCGGTTCTTTGGTTGTGGCTGTGGTTTGAGCTTCGGCTGGGGTTGGTTCTTTGATTGGGGTTTGGGCTTGGGCTTGAGCTGAGGTTGGGTTTTTGGCTGAGGTTGATGTTGTGGCT
>OMLF01048684.1:0-41283 GCA_900302615.1 Holocentrus rufus | reverse complement strand
TATGTCATGTCATCTTGTAGTATACCATATCATGTCATGTTGCAGTGTGTCATTTTATGTCACAGAATGTCATATCTCATGCTGCAGTATGTCATGTCATCTTGTAGTATATCATATCATGTCATGTTGTAGTGTGTCATTTCATGTCACAGAATGCCATGTCATGTCGTAGTATGTTATGTCATGTCATGTTGCAGTTTGTCAAGTCATAGCATTAGCAAGCTTTAGCAAGTCATGTTGTAGATGTTATGTCATGTTGCAGTCATGGCATTGGCATGACGATCAGCGGAGTAAGGACACAAACTGAAAACTTAAAAGCCTGTTTCACACCTGTATGAATATGATTGGATAAATTAGTCAGCATCTTGTTTCACCCACTCTTCCTCTCATCCCATGTTTTTTGTAATAAATGAACTTTTCCTTTACATTTGAATGATGTCTGATTCCTTTATGTTGCATCCCTCTGAGCTGATTTCGTAACGTGTGATATCATAGTATGTCATGTCATGTCATAGTATGTTATATCATGTCATGCCGCAGAATGTCATGTCATGTTGTAGTGTTATGTTATGTCACAGTATGTCATGTCATGTCGCAGTATGTTGTATATCGTAGAATGTTATATCATGTCATGTCACACTGTCATGTCATGTCACAGTATGTCATGTCATGTCACAGTATGTTATGTCATGATGCAGCATGTTATATCGTGCCATGTTGCAGTAGGTCATGTGATGTCATGTCACAGAATTTCTTATGTCATGTCACAGTATCTCATGTCATGTTGCAGAATGTCATGTCATATCACAGTATGTTATATTCAAGTTTAAGCACAAGTTTGTTTAGAGCCCTTAATCGCTGTTATAGTTTCAAAGGGCTCATGTCATGTCATGCCATACCGTATAACAGACCAGACTAGACCAAACCAGAAGAATAACTTACATTGTTGGGGAAGTCCCTCTTCAGCTCGGCAACTGACTGACACCAGTAGGCAGCTGTTTTCTCGCTAATGAGTTCAATGTTGAGGAATGAGCCCTGGCCTGGTCCAAACACATGACCTGAGGTGGTGCCACGCACAATACGAGGAGATACATTAGTCACCAGGTCCTGTGGAAAAACAGATGTGTACAGGGCTGTCAGAAAATGTGACATGCTCTCTGGTGGCCATATTGGAAGTCAGCATCTCTTACCAACAGTGGCAATGAGTAGCTGATTCCTCCTCTAACCCTATGACTTGACTGTCTGAACAGTGAGGAATAAGCATGCTTAATTTCTGTGCTGTTTTTGAAATTGGGAAATGATGACATTGGCATGAGGATCAGCAGAGTAAGGACACAAACTGATGACTTAAAAAGCCTGCTTCGAACACTTGTAAGAATATAATTGGATCAATTAGTCAGCTGACAGCTGATCAACTGTGACACTTGCATGACTTCGGTGCTCAGCCTAAACTAACACAGTGCTCCATTTGTTTTGCTAAATTAGCTGGCACAAGTGGATGTCTAGCTGTTGTTCCATTTTTGGCTCCATATACTGGTCTAACCCTTGCAATGCTGACTAAAACGCAGTTGTAAATATGTGGTTTAAGTCCGCTTTGACAGTAAACCCTGGGATATCACAAAGCTGTGGCTGCAATTAATGACAATAGCAAGCTTTTAAACTTGCTTTGCGTGCATGTCATTGCACTAAAAATGAGCAATGACTGATCATTGGAAAGATATTATTTGGTCAAATTGATAAATTATTAAACAAATGAACTGACTAGCAACTGAACCGCTGAACAAACTGAACAAATTGCACATATTACTCTTGCACTATTAAGTAGCATGTTGTTTGGGTGTCATGCACTGACGCCAATGAATGAATGATCAAGCAAGTTTGAATTTGCTTGTTTGTTGTGACTGTGATTGATCATGTCCATTTTGGAGAGCAGCTAGCCAGCACAGGAGTCAATACCAAAGTCAACAGATAACAAGTGTGTAGGTGTATGTGTGTACCTTGTTCAGCCCAAATGTCTTGGTCAGAGCAAAGCCCCATCCCTGTTCAAAGGCTCTTCTGATCATAGCGGTGCTGGTGGTGGGTGGGGCGGATGCCAAGCCAAACGGATTGGGAAACTTTATTCCACAAACCTCAACACTTATGTCCACCTGGTCTATAGCGCTGTAGAACAATGGCAGCTTGGGAACTGAGTCCACTGTCTGTCCATACAGGGACTGGAGGAGGAAACAGGAGAGGGCACAATTATTGAAATTACATTACATCTCTTGACATTAATTTGTACCAAGAGCTTTAAAGGCACACGCCTCAATTTTGGTTACATGGTTACTTTTTGCCCAAAAGAGTGCAAGCCTGGGACAGGCATTTTTTACTTTACTTAATTGCTTGTGGTGTGGCAGTGGTGTAAAAAGTTTGCATGCCTTGTGTAGATTATGTAATGGGCCTTTTGAACCATTTGTTGGAAAGCAATCCATCCTTCTGCACAGCACCATTCCTTTGCTTCATCCAACCCAGTGCCACACAGAGTAAACCAGAGGCTGACAATCTTCTCAGTTATGGTCTTGTTTATTTGCAGCAATTATAAAAATGTCTCAGTGCAGGGAACTGAACATTATAATTTTGTTTGTTTGTTTGTTTGCTTGTTTGTTTGTTTGGGGTCAAACATTCCGAGCTATAAACTTAACTCCTGAATGGCTGTGAATCAAAAAAAAAAAAACAGTTTTATTAAAGTTCATGAATTTGCTTCCTTAAAACTGTCTGACAGCATGCTTGACTTCTCCATATACCCTTTATATGTTATGCTTGCTAATAACCTGTAACTGTTTAACCCTTATACTACTTAATCAATTAGTTAAATACTACAGTAGATCTTGTTTATCCAAACTTGCTTATGTGACAGTAATAACATAAGTCATGAATAATGAAACAAACAAAACTTGCACTACAAAAAAGTGGGATTAGTTTATGCCACTGGCAGATTTTTGACCTTATTTGAAGAACAACAAGATTTGAAGACTCAATACTGAGTGAAATGACTTGTTGTTATGGACATTTTGGCAGTGTGCATAACAACTACTGCATCCATGGGGCTGCAGTAGTTAACTGAGACAATACTGAGAAGGGTTAACTATGATTCACTCTTGTACTACTCAAGCATTAAACACACAATTTTGCTCAATGTCCACAAACTGTGGCTCATTGCAAAAGGTAAATAAAGTGCAGGAAAAATGTTAATTGCAGTGCTCACACACTTTACGTCACTCACGTTACCTTCATGTGCTGGCCACTGTATGCTTCACCTGATCTCAGATAACAAGTGCATAAAGGTGCACTTTGCACTGTTGTTGACATTTTGAGGGAGGCCACTGTGTTGACTCTGTGGACTCCATCCATATTTACCTGTAAGTATCTGTGAATATGCCAGGAGGCCTGTTTTCCATCATTAACCGATTCCACGGTTGTGTTGGCCAGACCGGCGATGTCTCCTCCTGCAAACACCCAGGGTTCACTGGTCTGCATGGTGTCTGTGTTCACCTCTGGTGTTCCCCAGCGGGACAGCTTTACAGGAGCCATGGCCTCAGCCACTGAAAACACACAATGCATGGATCAGATTCAAGTTAATGCAAAACTGCAAGGCAGCAATGTTCCACATGCAGTCACTCTAGGCCAGTCAGCAACAAAGGTGAAAAAGCTTCAAGTCTGTAACAATGGAAACATAGTCTGTATAGCAATTTGAATCATTGACCAGTCCTTTGCTTTTGGCATCTCTGAAGCCCCTTTTTGGCTGAAAAACTCTTCCTACCAGTACTCAACCAATCACAACCGGTCTTCTTTCACTGATTTTGTAGGCTTATCATCCATGCTAGCTAGCTGTCTTGGTTGGTTCCAAAGGGAATACATTTTCGTGAACACTGTGTGGTTGCTATTCAAATACTCTTCTGCTACGAAGAGCTGTCATCTTCCAGGGGAAGACGACAGCTTCCTCACCTCAAATTTTAACAGGCTGAGTTACTGACTTATTTATGGAGCATTCACAGATTGTGGAAGGCATAGTCAGGCTTGAGAGACTAGACAGGACTTAAAACATATCAGCAACGTCTAGAGAGGCAGCTCAAGATAAAATTGACAAGCCGTTTGTTAACTAGTAACCAGATGGAGAGATACACATTGCTGTTGATGCTTTCAAGTTGTTGTTTCAGAGGCTTTTCCAGCCTGACAAGAATACAATTCTGCAGTAAACACTAGTATTCATTTTTAGGGGGAAAATATTGACATGAAAACCAGTGGCAGCCTGTTAATAGGGGGCGCTAGGGTGCCGCCCCCATCAAAATTTCAAGAAAAAACAGTATAGACACAGTAAACATAAATTACATAATAACAAGTAACTACCACATCTGTTCAGTGTTCACTCATACAATGGGTTTTACTTTAAAATTTTTAAGCCTTTCCATTCCATATTGGGTTTATTCGGGGTTGTTTTATACATTTCAGTAGCGAGGGGTGCCGGCCAAATAGGTGTGTATGTATGTTCTTAATCTTTTGGCTTCCATATGACTTCATGCTGGTCTCTAATTGGTTACTTAAAGATCCTCCTCCGGGCGCAGCACTCTGCGCCCATGGTGAATCAGCGCATTTGGGTAATTTTTCATCCAATCTGATTGATTCATGATACCTGTCAATCAAAGTCACACCCCTGGCAGCGGAGACGCGCCTGTCACTGGAGGAAAAAAAAAAAGGGATAAAGGAGCTTGGACCGGAGCAACCTGACTTAAACATCCAGCAGCTGTGTTATGCCAAACACAATTGGCTAGCTGGATGTGAAGTTAGCAATGCTCTCTATTGCAAAATTTATGTTCAAGTAGTTTATTGTTGTGTTGTAATCCCCGCCCGTCAGTGCGCCCCCCCAAATATTTTTAGCACCAGCCGTCAATGTGTATTAGCACAGACAACTCTCAAAACAGTCGCTGTTTGGTTGCAATGAGGCACCACAACTACTTCATTAAGTATGGAAATGGTCAAGGTTAGGTTTAGGGTTTGGGTTAGGGCTATGTCGCTATAACAAACACACAGAAAAGAGCACACCACCCAAAATCAAACATGGAATCATGGAAACAAACACCGGCCTCGCTTCACTCAGGACTTGACCACGGGTCTCCCCCAGGAACGCTGTCTTCAGGAAACGCTCCTGTGGGTCGATTTAAAGGGTTGGATCAAATGACCTGTTGGGTCGATCTTTGTGGGAGGATGCTCTGTCTTTTCTGGGAGAAATCATCTGGCGCAGATAAATTGATGTTCATGCTACATTTGCAATTTGTTTGGATTAAACAGCAGAAGAACTGAGTATTTAGCACAAGCAGTGCACAGGTGACAAAAAGAGCGCCACCTACAGAAACTCAAACTCCATCAACAGAAAGTGCACAGAAAAAGACACACACACTTTGATTGGCAGGTTGTGCTCTAGGAACCACAGTGCAGAAACACCACAGCGATGAGTGCTTATACTGTCGCATAAAAGATGGAGGGAAAAAAAAAAAAAACAGGAGGATTTTGCGGATTAGCACTTTAAATCTCAGGACACTTTGCATATTGCAGGCTTGCCTGACCTCTGCGAGAGCCGCCCCAAGGGAGTAGATGTGGTACATCGTGTTACCCAGGGGGGACACACTCCAGTGGTTATTGTTTAACAGCCACAGTGAGCATCTGGCTGGGCCCATGGCAGGCTGCTCCTCTCTTCCCCTGAGGACTATCAGACAGATGAGCAACCTGAGGCTCTTACATCCACACTGCCAGACACACTCCCCCAGAGAGCAAATGGGACCACTTGACAAATGTTGAGAGGTTCACATGAAAAGAACACGACTCTTTTCAAGCAGAAAGCCCAGCACTTTGTTGTAAGTTTTAGGTATGATCTTACATAACAATCATACACACACACAAATAATCACAAAAAATTAAGCATATTCAAGAGCCTGTATGTTGTTACACAAGACTGCATTTGGTAATAAAGCAGGACTGTTTGATGTTAATGATAGAGTAGGAGGGCATACCCAGCACAGGTAAGTGATTATTTTTAGGTTTAAAATATATAAACTGCATGACTCATAAAAATAAAAACTCAGCAAAAAAAAAAAATCTGAAAAAGGAAATGTCACCACCAAGCTAAGCTAAATCAATCATTCATTCCACAACATTTCAATTTAGACCAGATCCAGTAAGAATCTCACAGCAACGTTTTCATTCATTCTTTTAAAGGGCTCTCCGCCATTCCTTACCGCTCTTTACTGAGTCACCGCTTAGAAGGACCTTCAGAAATAAACAAACAAACAGAGGAGGTGCGATGCCGGGAACATTACAGACACTTCCTGTGGCACTGACCTGGAATGGAACCTTTTTTTTTTTTTTCATTCTCCCTTTTTCTTGGACACACACACAGAAACACACAGACTTGTGCAGTATACACAGACACACATTAGTGTCTTCTTCACATCTTTGGCTGTTCATAACAGGACTGCAGCAAAGTATGTCCATATCTGTCGCCATTTAGATGTATTTACTACATAATAATCCATAATCAGGTTGCATGTCATGAAACAATAGCCTGGCATCACATTGCAAGTTTGCCCATAAGCCAATTCAATCAAGGTAGAGTGTGTCAAACAGCTGAGCTTCTGTTACATTTCGCCCTGCACATAAAGATAGAGACACACCAAGCCAACCTCACACAGTCAGATCACTTTGTGTTACCTCACAGCCCCTCATGTTGCCTCACATCTCCTGCTAAAAATTCTCCAGGAAAATACCGCAAAGATGACAACTGACAGCTAACTGGCATGCATGTTCTACACTTGAGTGAGTGGAAACAAATCTCCATACCAGGAAAGGACATTAGTCTTCATCTGTAAATCAAAAACAGCAACCCGGAACCTGAATCAGTTCAGATAGTTTACTTATATGAATTGAGAATATGTCTGATGAGAAGGGCTGACCTGGTGTTGTCAGTCCTTGGTCTTTTACTTGTGGGAGCAACAAAAGCTTGTGGTGGTTTCTTATGCTTGTGGAAGAAGTTTTGCTCATTTCCATTCCTCTTCCCATGCCCTGATTCGCTTAAGCTGAACACAATCAGAAAGCTCTCTTTCATGAAAGCCCCTGCCAACAATCCAACATGCTAAATCAGCCGTGGTGAGTGAAAACTCCCTGGCCCTACCTGCAGTGTGGAACACACTGCAAAAACTGTGCGCGATCATTGGTCACAGACACTCAATGACAGCCTAATGAAGGGCAAAGGAAGACAGTCAGTTGGTGTTTCAGGGCCCTGATGTGTAATTTCTGAACTGTGGAACTCTGTTGTAATGTGTGATTATCACCACTTAACTGAGTCTAACTGGTGATTCATGTTTCCACACAGGAACACGTGATGGGGTACACACACCACCTGAAAGTCGGATGACACCAAAAACACATAAATATCACATTTGTCACAAGTTGTTTGAATGAACAATTTCAGCATATTTTTTCTTATTCTAGTCCTCTTGCATGTCTCCCATGCATCCCTAGCCACACAGAAATGACGAACCAAGTCCTTGTGCACTCAATATGCAATGGGTATACAATACTATACAATACTGCACAATAATACAATATAATAATAAACAGTTCTATAGCTGATCATTTGGCACAATTTGGAGTAATTTCCCCCAGTCCCTGCCCCACTTTTTATGCTAATGGAAAGCTCTTGACCTAAAAGGAACCAGTGGCTGAACTAGAAGAGTGCACAGCTGAGTGCAGATCTCCAGGCACGCCAGGCACGTGTGGGGACACAATGTCTATATAGAGCAGATAGTTGTTGCATTGTGCCACAACTGGTTGTATAGAGGGCGAGAGGGGTTTTCCATGATGGCTTTGATCTTGTCCCTCATCCAAAGACCTGAGAAGATTAGGCAAATTTAACTTGGCATTTCGCTCACTGCTCTGCCAAGGCAACCCAGGCAGTTTGTCTTGGCAGAGCGGCCAGCGAAATGCAATCTCGTGAAAACTGCCATGCTGGTGCACAACACATGCACACACAGGCAAGTGGCGGGGTTCGCTAGAGTTGAGATCAGATCAACTGGGTGCTCCGGTGGCTCATTGTGTAGAATGCATACCACGTAATTGTGGCGCACCCTTTGCTGCATGTTTTCCCCTCTCTCTCCACCAGCTTTTCTGTCTATCTCTATCTCAGATCAACTTTCAAGTGTTCGCTGCGGTGTGGTCGCGGGAGAAACGAAATGAAGAAAGTCTCAGGACATGTATGAAGACAACCACTGCTCATTTAAGACACATTTCACTTTTCTCCTTTTGCAGAAGTGGGAAAATATATTGCCGTGCACACGGGAGGGGAAGCAATTTGTAGATATTGACCGCTTATGCGCTCGTGTATCGTATATTCAGCCCTACAGTCTTTATGCTAAGCTAACATGAAATGCTAACCATCAGAACCGAAGCAGTGGATGTACAGACGTGAAAATGATATCCAACATCTTGTCTCAGTCTGGGTAAATTAGAATAAGGGTATTTTAGGGGTATTTTTAGTATTCCTTTAAGTAATCTGCTTTGCCTCAGTCACCTCAAACATGCCATGGCAAGACCCACGTCACCATCTTATATGAATGTATATCTGTATGTTTTTATGCCTTTGCCTATGCGTGTGCCTTTATATCTATCCAGAGTAATTATGTCTACATGAATGCCATTTTTGTTCTTCTTGACTGTATCTCGACAATATTGCAAAAATGGGGGTGACCTCAATGTTTTTCAAGAATAAAGGAAATAATAATAGGTTGCCATCAAAATCTGATTTGTCACCAAATAATATACGATTATCACCCATGGGTGGTCTTATTGTCCCAGGGTGCTCTTCTGTTTCCCAGTCTAGGGCAAGGATGAAGTATCTAGGACCTGGTCTGATTTATCTGTCATTTTCTCTTTGGTGACAATACCCAAAGGAGGGCAGCGTAACAGCATCTCCCCAGGAGAGGCCGTATCCATCATCCAAATCCCTTCTTCTCTTCTTCGCTGCAGTGGCAGATTGTTAAAGTTGCGTGCTGAGCTCAAGATGAGCTCTCTCTCTGTCACAGCTGAGGCGAAATGGAACTGGCTTCTGAAAGATCTTCGGGAAGCTTGAGATGGACAGCTTGATATGAAAAAGACTTCTAGGTTCAGGTAGTGTAAGGTAAAACAGCTTTGTCCAAATGCAAATGATGCAGTCAATATTGTGGATACCCGGTGCAGGCTGAGGGTGAAACAAGGCCCTAAGGACGTGGCTGTCCTGAACTGGCCTCTGTCTTGATTCTGTCCCAGCGGCGATGAGACAAGCCAGAAGTGAGATATGACCTTTCATTTGAAACTCTCTCATACAGGTAAATGTCACTCCTGGTTTATCAGAATTCCCTGGTGGTGCATTTCTTTTCTGTCCTGACATGAAACATTCACGATAAAATGGTGCTCAGATTTTTCAGCGTCCCCCACATGGAGACCACTTGTCTGGAATTTCACAGCAAAGAAAACAGGTTGATTGATTGATGAAAGTATTCGGGTGACTTGTTTGTGATGTGATTAAATGTAACGATTATTTAAAGTCATTTTTATTAATCCAACTATTATCACGGTAAGAACTATGAAAAAACACATTAAAGCCAGTTATATTATTGATTATGCAACATAACACTCATATGTAAGATCTTGATGACTTTGATGGCTACATTATACAGTAGATCATACCATTACAGAGTAAACACAAAGATGGCAGCATTTAAAATGAACCAATTTTCACCACAAAGGTCTCATGTTTTTTACAGCCATCATACTATGCTGTCAGAATTAATGTGAGAATGATACATAGAGGTAAATATCCTACACATAGAATATGATTCTCAGACATGATTTTTAGAGTGGTACAGTAGTCATGCAAGCCTGATAAGCCTTGTGAGTTGATCACACTGTGACAATCACCTGGCCTCCCTCTCCCTGACAGAGGTTTCACTTGGGGGCGTTGCTGCCTTGCATTATTCAAATGTTCAAACCAGGCAACAGGTTACACGATGCAGGTACATTGTGTCACTAGCTTAGCCAAAAAACAATGTTACTTAGTTTAGTTGTATAATATATATTTTTCCATGAACTTACCATAATATTTACCATTTGGATGTAATTTCACTTCATCCACAATGAACACAATTTTGATATACTGTGTTACACCATTTACCATTCATCAACTATTCCAGGTTACAAAAAATACATTATTAGTATTACTATTATTATTAATAATAATAATTCTGTTGTATCACCTCTTGCTGACATCGTACCCTTGGATCAGCCTCTCACACCAATTCATCCACTCAGCCTTCTTCCTAACCTTCCATCAGGAATGGAGAATATAGGTTTCTTGCACTGTGACCAATCAGCAACCCTGGTTTGGCTTGCAAGGCTATGGCTACTGGGGTAGAAAGCCTAACCATTTAACCAGTTCTGAGAGCTTGCCACAGTTCATCAGACAGGGGACTTTGTGACAAATAAACATGTCTTTCTAACCAGGGCAAGGCGCACTGGATCTTTGTGAAACTGAGCATGACAATCCAATTCAAAATGCCTGGATTTCTTCAGCAAGGCATCAGTTACAGTAGCATCCCTTCCTCTGTGTGTGTGGTCTGTCTCGTCTGCCAGTGCTCATTTCTGGAGGGATGGCAGATGATACAAACCAGGTTTCTGTTTCTCCGATCTAAGATAAGCATTCTGATTTGCCACAGTTTGGAAGACAGAGTTTTGGAGCAGCTTGAGCCATATCTCACTCAGTTACATGTCTTCATTTTCATCATTCTAACCACAAGCAATTCTTGAATGATCTCATGTTGCCGACTACGTGACCCAGTTACAGCTCTCTTTTAAATATGTTTTGGTCTGGGCTTTTCCAACCAGCTATATACGTTGAAAAAGACAGAAAATGTATATATAATCAAACTAATCATCACTTATTGTCACTCATTCCACACATCGTGATGTGAATAACAGTCTTCATATATAGTGTGTTGATGATGAACATAATAGGGTAAGACATCATTGCCAGGTTGATTGTTCGGGTTTAAATTGTGATTTTTGTGTGCATGTGTGAGAGTGTATGCGTGTGCGTAGGTGTGTTTTTCTTACATCAGCCAGCCTCAAGGACAGTGATTCCCCAGCTTCCGGAAACCTTTTTCTTTCCTCACACGCATTATACAGCAGAACTTCATTTTGTTTTCATCCACTCTTTTATTCTCTGCCTTCCGCTGTCCTTTGTCATCGGGGCCGATGGAGGTGCAGGTGTGTCCTGACATCACAGAAATGAGTGTACTGAGTGCATTAGCAGAGGAGTAGGTGGCCACTGCAAGCCTTTTTATTTCCTGATAATAAAAGGTACAATTAAATCTTGCTGGGTACTGTCATTCTAGACAGGTTAGGTAAGCCCATTGTCTTTCACTTCCGTCTGAGCTACACGCCATCACATATTACCTGAGTAATCAACACTGCCAGGTCTCAGTGCACTCTGAGCACACGCTGAATGTTTGGGTATCACAGATCCCATTACATGTCCAAATAGACAGATTTTATATGAGTTTGCATTTATCAATTGCCACAAATTAGGTGGTTCGCACTGCACTTTCCACTACTTTTCGTTCTTAGCCTAAGGTTATCCATACATCTGGACTGAATTGTCTCAAGGCCAATTTGTGGTCTTTCCTACTCAAGAAACAGTTCACCCTAAATACAAAACCTCTTCCCCTTCTGCAGTCTGACAATCCAGATAGTGTCAGTGTGTTTTGGTGAGATTTCCAGTTTGTCACGATCTGCCCTGTCTGCCTTCACCTCAGTACTCAGTACAATGGGATTGGATGGGTGTTGTTTTGTGGAGTTCAGACTGTCATAAATGCAGAAAACTCAACAGCAACAGCTCTTTCCAAGCTGCATCAATCCACCATTTCTTTTTTTTTTTTTTTTGCATTTTGGGTGCAGTGTTCCTTTAATGGATATCTAACTGGTAGAATTATTTGATTAACATTAACCCTCAATTTCCTCTGATGTTACTTTATGAGCTTACAATTATTTTAACACTTCATTGAAATAATGTAATAAAGGAGCAACTTTTTCATATAATAACCTCTCTGTATCACCAATTGACACCTTACGATAGTGACTGCACTCATGGGTACAGTACTAATAACTACTAATAATAAGCTAATAATAATAATAAGCTTTATAATCAGCACTGACTAAAGCATAGCTGCTCTGACCTATAGAAATCAGTATGGAAAATCGACTGTAATAAACTAGGCCCACATATGTCACTTTTTTTCTTCAGCATACAGTAGCAACCAATGATCCCTTCAGGTCAATTTCTAGCTGGAATGTAGGTACAGCGAATGGTGTACCTACACGAATAATGGCAAAAAAAAAAACATTTAGGCTAAAAGTCTCCTTTTAACTATTTGCTTTACTATTTATTTCCTGTTGGGATGTTTTTCTACAACTGAAAGGTGACAGACATTCATTAAAGTCTCATACTGAATAAATCCATCTTTGTTACATCAGTTTCAAATGAACTGACTGGAAACCTTCCTTGATCTGTTTGCCCACTGTGAACTTCTCTGTAAATTAGCTTATTAAATTCAGAGGTACTTCTGAAAATTTCTGCTTATTTTCATTACATTTCTTCGTAAAACCACAATGATCGGAAGTCACACTTATGTAAAGGGAACTGTTCAGCTGTGATTAATATTGCTGATTTCATCTATCACAGTCCTGGAGGGCTGCACTTATCAGACTGGACTTGTACCAAAATACTTTGAAATGCCCCTGGCTACAGACTTATGAAACCTGGTGGGTGAAGTATAATGTTTGATCTGTTATTTTTTGAAGTAGCGGTTGGAGTCATTTCAAGCCTCAGTTCCTGTGTTGGTCTTGTTTCTAGGTCTTATGTAGCATTGAACATTTTGAATCTTTCTGTTGGCAGCTAAAGATATACTTGCTAGACAAATTTCCATCACACCACATTTCTTTCCTGTGGCACAACATGCACTACAAAAAATTTCCATCTTAACAAATCACATTCAGTCTTAAAACTCTTGTCTTTAAACAAGTGAAACTAGGCCACTCAGATCTCCACCAGGCATGTGTGGGGACACCGTGTCTATATAAAGTAGATAGTTGTTGCTTTGTGCCACAACTGGTTGTAGAGAGGGTGAGAGGGGGTTTCCATGATGGCTTTGATCTTGTCCCTCGTCCAAAGACCTGAGAAGATTAGACGGCTGTTTTACACTTCATTTTTTACAGTCGTGAGGTATCAGGCTATTGAAACTATTTTAACTCCTGCTTCCTGACAGATTCCATCAGCTGACACTTTTTACAGTGTTGTTCTGTGTTCTGCTGACTTTCTCCATCAGCAGTGTGTTTTTTCACCCACCACTGGAGTGAACACAGCCACAATAGGATAAAAAAGAAGAAACCTATTAGGCTGATAGAGAGAGAGGGGGAGAGACCAGCAATGCTAGCTAAAGCTAGACAATAAATGCAGTGAGCAAGTGGAAGTAGCAAGAAAAAAGTTTTTGAATCACTGCAACCACCAACTGCAACCAATAGGTTCTTCCTCATACAATCATAACTAAAAAATCCTAAACTGATAGGGCCAGTAGTTTGTGAGATTAGCTGCGGACAGATGCAGACAGACAGACACGCGGACACACACATGATCTTCTGGCAGAGATAAAAATCTGCCAGTGGGATCAGATAATAAATTTCCAATGCAGGTGCGCTTGTTTCAGGGTTTTTTTTTTCTGAGAACAAGTATACATATGTTGAAACAAGGCAGCATCAGGCAGATCAGCCCTCTTGGGTGATGAGAAAATGATACTTGATTCAAGGAAATTCTACAAACAAGTTGAGCATTCAAAGTGGGACTACTTTATCTCACTGCCTGATCTTTTCGCTTGTTTAAAGAAAAACATTTTAACACTGAAAATGAGACTAAAGGACATATTAAAACAGATTTATTTTGCAGTGTGGCCAAAACATCTGCAGGGCTTAGAAAATACCAAGAAAATCTCGCCTGAGATTTCCGGCTTTCAAAAAATAAACATCCCCTTCCAGCATGTACTCTGCTCTTGAACAAAAACTCCCCACCCATCGGTGTTTTACTCCCAATCATAAATGAGTGACTACTGCAGCACAGCAGTTAAACTGCAGCAGGCTGAGCAGTTTGCCATATGGTAAACAGTCACACTCCAACTTTATTGTTTCTAGTAACTGGCTTCACATCCAATCTGGTTAATATAATTAAGCACTGTGAATACCGCGTTTCCTTCCCCGAATCATTCCCTGGAATGGATAACACGCCTTTATCGGACTGATAAAGAGGTCGAGTATAATTGTGTTTCCCACCTGAGAGCTGCTTTATTGTCCAGCTTATTTCTTCTTTGTGTGTATAAATCAAGCTAATGAACTGGAGACCAAGGAGCCATGGTGAAGGGGATTTTACAACACAGGATGTTGTTGGTATATCTGTTTGTTGTCAGTCAGTTGGTTATATTACGCACACACGTGAGCCCATGTGCACACTGACGACTTAGAGCATACACCTATACATGCATGCACACACACACACACACACACACACACACACACACACACTGAATGAGGTTTACTTTGTGTTTTTCATGTGTGAAAAAAATGTGTTTTAAGAGCAGAGGATGGAGACAAAACAGCCTAAAAGGTTTGTTTTGATGTGATTTCAGGGACACTCAAAAAGAACATACAGTAAAATACCACTGGCTTTTATCATTTGACAGTAATTTCCCAGCCTTGTCTTTGCCCATCCTCCCCCCCTTTTCCCGACTTCATCATCTCTCTCTCTCTCTCTCTCTCTCTCTCTCTCTCTCTCTCTCTCTCTCTCTCTCTCTCCCTTGCTCTCCCTCGGCTCTGATTGGCTGAGAGGGCTGATGATTCATCAGAGGTGGGAGTATATAGTCTCTGTTCTGCCTCATTGCTGACACACTGCTGATCGTACTCCCGACTAATCTTTGCCTTACGGATATATAGCCACCAGCCCGCCGACCACCCGAGCTACCAGCTACTATGTGCAAAGGACTTGCATCACTGCCTAACTCCTGCTTGGAAAGGTACATGAAGCTGTAGGCAAATAACCCACATGTTGATGTAGAGACATGGGATTTGGATTACAGGATATCCAGCCACTCTTATTTTATTTTGAGAATTTGAGAAAAAGCATGCCAGTTCTTGCTTTGTGCTAAATTTAGACTATGCACCCGATGCATACTAATTCTAGCTCCCGGTGAAAGGCTTTCCAAGGTCCTATGCCAGATTCATCTGACCTGTTCTCTGTTGTTTTTTTTCCCCCAGGGCGAAGGAACTGAAAGCAAGGCTGGGGAGCATTTTGCAAAGACCCGATTGGAGTTTACCCTGCTGCAAAATCGGGAAAAACAGGTGAGCCTCAGCAATATTACTAGTCCTATGAATAAATGTGTATAATGAAAAAAACCTACACCAAGGCACTGCAATTTTAATTGAAATGCCTGTTAAAATCTAATTGCACTGTGTCTATTTCCAGACCAACCCCAGAGGAATGCCTGAGGTGGAAAGAGTCGTTCGAAAAACTCCTGTCAAGTAAATGTAAGTAAAGTTCTATAGACTTTTTTTTTTACCTTGAACAAATGCCAACACACACCTTACTGCACATACAATCCCCCACTAGGACATTGTGTGCTACAACTAATCCGCCTCTCTCCCTCTTTTTCTCTCCCCTCAGATGGATTGTGTGCCTTCACAGCTTTCCTGGTGTCTGAGTTCAGCGAGGAGAACATCGCTTTCTACTTTGCCTGCGAGGACTACAGGGGTACCAAGTGTGCCTCCAAGCTGCCCGCCAAAGCCCAGAAGATCTATGACGAATTCATCGGCAGTGAGGCTCCCCGAGAGGTAAGGAAACGCTGAAGCATTTGGACCAATTCTTTGCTGAAGTCAAATCTGAATCCAGTCTTGTAACATCATGCATTTTCATGCATTGTGCAATATATCTCTTTATACTTAGGCACTGATTGCCAGGTTCATGCCCACACATGCAATGTCCCTTCTCCACAATGGAAAGACACATTTAAGCTAATCTGCTTTTCTATGGTTTCCCTCTCTATAGATTAACATCGATCATGAAACTCGTGACATCACCAAAGCCAACATGCTGACCCCCTCATCTTCTTGCTTCGACCTCGCCCAGCATAAGATCTACATGCTGATGGCTAAAGACTGCTACCCTCGCTTCATGCGCTCGCCGGCATACAAGGATCTAGTCTGCCAAGCCAATGCCAAGGCCACCAAACAGCCGCGGCAGGAGAAGAAGGCATGAGGTGGCTGAATAAGACGCCGATGGAGGATTGTTTGTGGTCGCCTTAAAGGGGTTGAGAAGGCAAGAAAAAAGGCATGGCGTTAAGTGCTGCATCGTGAAGCCGAAGCCAGGTGCAGAGAGAGAACCCGTCAAGATGGCAGCAAGCAGTTGGAGTATGGTGCCATCTCCTCTGAGAGAAGGAAGAAGGAGGAATGAAGTAATACTGAAACCAACAGAGGAGGATAGAGATGCCTTAAGTGAACTGCTGTCGAAAAAGCCGGTGGAGAATTATCAGGAAAGGACAGTCTTTTGTGCTGGTGTGACAGAACAGACTGACAATCAAACAAGATGGCAGGAGAAGTGGGAATTTTCTTTGCCATTAATTAAACTGTTGTCGTTGTGCTGTGCAACGTTTCTCTGTCAATGTTTTACACTGTTTGCGAACAGGCAACTGTCTGAATATTTATTGTATTTATTTGTACACGTCTGCCGTAATATGTGTGTTTTATGTATTTTTTTACACGACAAAGAAGAATACCATTGTGCAATATACCGTCATATTTATATCACTGTCTTTTTTATGTAATGTAAATAAACTAAATTATTTGAAAAATAAATTGAGAAATAACTAAACAAAAAGTTTGTCCACAGTTTTTCAAACATAACCATAGTTCAAAATTATGACGGCTTACATCCCCATCCACATTCCAATCCTATCTCATCCAAAAACACAATCCAACAATACTAATAATCAACATTATTAATGCATTTTAAGCACTCACTATAGGTATTCTGGGGACCCCATAAACCATGGCAACTTAGACAAAAACTCTTATTCTCAAGCTACAATTAAAAGATGTTTACTGTACACATGGCTGTGCAAATACTAAGATTGTCCACATATTTGGTTATTCATAGTTTCCAGATAGAGAAGACAATGACAGAATATATTTGCTCATGTCTGTGAGGCATTCAGCAGCAGGTCTAGCACATCACTGTTAGTGCCGTCACCTGGATACTGGTCTGAGCTGCAATTCAAAAAGACTTGGACAATGGCAGTAGGTGCTTGTTTTGAGCCTTTCTGCTGGTGTTAATGGGAAAACACTTTCTTGGAAACAGGAAGCCGGGGGAGATTGTCTGAGAGTATCGGCGTAATGTGGACGGCCGTAAAGCTTTGTTATTTGCCTCATATGTGTTTGCTCACGCCATCAGCCTTGGGCAATAAATGACAATAAAGCTGACAGCAGCCCAGAGATTAGCCACTTGCTCTCTGGCAGCTAGGCAAGTAGCTAGTGCATCCCAATCCTTTCATACTGAGACCCTCTACAGTCTCCATTTTGAGTTTTCATTGATAACAGCACCGATTATATAATTTATGTTCTTTGAAATGTTAAATATTGCAGTTGTGCCTGGTGAGCTGCATTGGGACAACAACACAGAAAGCAGAAGATGTGCCTGAATGTCTAGTTTGGGTATTCAAATGTCATCATTGTAGAGTGGAGCTGGTGTCAGGTGGAAAACAGCTGGTACACAGACCTGCTGCATATTAACACCCCACAACGCTGCCTCTCTCTCCATAGTAACCCACGGACATTTTTATCTGATGGATCTGATGAGTGCAGCAATAAGATTCCGTAATATTGTTTATGTATTTATCATTTTATTGCAGGCAATGCTGCAGCGGACAGTCAAGAGACAAACATTCAGATTTCAAGACTCAAAATTTCTTTCACTGAAACTTAAAGAGGCTATTACAGTGTATTTTCATGATGTGCACTGCTTTCATCTTACAGAGCTATTTAAGCACAATCTCAGCAATACGCAAGATTAAAAGCCTACAGGGACTTCATTCACAGATGCACCTGACAGCTGAAGAAATGTTCAATATGCAGACTTGTTTTTCTGCTCCTCAGTTTGCATTCTCAGGTTTCGCGGGAGGTCTAGATCATGTGAGTTATCAGCATGGTACTGCCCGAACAGCAGCAAAGGATTTAAGTTGTGTGACATACTTCATGAAAAGAAACCTGAAAGTCTGAGATGTCACAAAACAAAATGATGATCTGAATACTGTTAAGAGAGGAAGAAGGAATAAATTCAAATCAAAGTTAAATCAGTTTTGAAGAGGCATTATCAAACCAAAATACTTGGTTTGATGAATCTCTTAATAAAGCTAACAAAGAATGGCTTCAGAGGTACAACCTGGAATAATAGACAATCAAAGTTTTGAATTGACCCAAATATATTTTGTATTCACAGGGGATTCCAAGTATGAATTCAGACATGGTATTGCTTCAAGTCTTGACAAGACCTTTCAGTCTGGGCTATATAAACACTTATGAGTGTGTCAGTTATTTGCAGAAAGATAGATATGTTTGATTGATAGGACTTGACCTCTAAAGTCATTTCTATTTATTCCACACAGGATGTTTTAGTCTTCACATTATATAAAAACAAGGTCATAAAGGCAATGATCAAATCCAGTCTTGTAAAGCATTAAACAAAGGCACAGTCACAGTTATTCAATACATGGTGCCGCGATCTGAATGGAACTGGATGAAGTTTGTCTCAAGTGCTTTCAGACGTTCTGTCAGGGAAAAAAAGGTTAAGGTTAGACTTAGGATGAGGGATGGGCTCTCTGTCATAAAGCCTCAACCACTTTCTGACAGAAAACGCTTGAGGCAAACTTCACCCTTGTGCTTTCTGCGCGACAAGTCTGTTTCCTGTGGGCACTGACCACGCGCACCATCTGGCTACATTCTCCAGAAAAATGAATTATGCAAAGCGATGTGATTTGCTCCACAATTTGACACTGGACAACAAATCATTTTAAACAGACAATAGTATGTAACTTACTGCTGTTAGGAAATTCAAGGGAAATGAGGAAATGTTTACATGGGTGAATGTAAAGAATTAATATTTAAACGCTTTCCTTTCACAAATCAAATGCAGGCCAAACTGTGAGAGGTCTGTAAAGAGGAGGCATTTTAGCATGTAAGACATTGTCAGTGTCTAATAACTCTGAGTACTCCTGTTCCTCCTCTTTTAAAGCTGAAATCCATAACCTTCCACACATTATAACTCCATGTCACCAAAACTACAGCAGAGATGGGGGAGCATCTCAAGTCTAACAAAGTGAAATTGTCATCAACCAACAAGGTAACATTTACTGAAGTGTAGAAATCAGAATGTAAAATAGCATGGGATGATGTATATATGCACTGTATATTTCATTTAGGTTGTTGATTCAGGTTGAAGATCTGTCTGTCTCTGTGTAACAGAGATTGTAACTTGAGCGTCTGTGGTTGATGCACCTGGTTTACAGCGTTAACGGCTCAGTTTTGAACAGACTTTATTGGCACTGTCAACCAGAACAGGTGCAATCCAACAAGTCGATTGATACTCTCAGCATTTCTCTGGATGGAGAAGGTACAGTATGTAGAGACTCCAGCCACGGCCCTTTTAGAGTTTTACCATGCACATGGATATCATAATGTTAGATTCATTTAAAAACATTACAGATTTCACGCCCATACTCATTAAAACTGTATGGTACTAAAAGCATATGGCCTTGTCTACTGCCCCGTATGTGCAGTCCTGTGTAACTCAACAGGTAGAAAACACCATTGATGGGGTTAATGCAAAGTGTGTGGTCCTTTGGGTTAAAAGGGCACCATATGGCATAAGGTAGAGTGGGGTAGATTGAGCCTGTGGGTGAGATGAGCCATCCATCGTTTCCAAGCAACTATAAACTGAATCAACTGTGTGACCATAGATTTAATAAAAGCAGTTCATTTCCTTGTAACATGATTTTTGCTGTTAAATGACTTCATCATGGTTAAGATTCTGTTATCTAAATCAAAACAGATATGTCTGGAGTTTTATCACATTTTAATTCACATTTTATAAGCCACAATATGAGGTCATGAACTTAGCACAAACTTGTTATAACTTCATATTACATGTGATAGGTTGTGTGAAGCCGTTTTGTCAGAACGGTGGTAGCGGCGAAAAATGTGACGCGAGCCCAGAGGCAAGCTGACTCAGTGGTTTTTACATAATATTAACATGTGGTCATGTGCACAAGTGCTATTTTCTAAGACTGCAGATCAGATAACATGCACCGAGAATTGTCTTCCACTGTTTCCTGGTGGGGCCAAAGACTCAAAGACAAAAAATAAATGTTTCAAGTTGTGTAACATTTTATTGCCACAGGGCTCAACAAACCCTGTCTTTGCACTCGACTTACCCTGAAAATGGCATAAACTGAGAATTATTTATTGATGTCCCTCTGTCCATTCAAGCTATCAACAAATAATGCTTGGTCAATGACATTTTTAGGATGTGCGTAGTGTGTAAATCAATATGAGTAATTCCAGTGTTATCTAGAATATGTAAGAATGTAGGCAGTATGTAGGTAGACACACTTTCAGCTTGCATGTATGTATGGTATGTTTCTATTGATGACAAATGCAATTGTGTGTATTGTGTTTTGTGTGTGCTTTTATGCAGCAGGAACTGTGTGCCCAAGACAAATTTCTATCAGGACAATAAAGTGAATATTAAATCTTAAGTGATGAAATGTGCCAATGTGTGGTGACCTTCAAACTGTATTAGCTATAGAAAATGTTGTAATTGTTGTACAAACACATATTTATTTTGCAATAATGCCACAAAAGTGGCTCTTTTATCCTTTTCTCTCCCATGGCACTTATTATATAGATTATATATAATATTAATTTTTCCTTGGGAGTAGACACATGCTGCACATAGGCCACTGTTTCAGGTCCAGACATGACACTACACTGACACCTAGTGGACATATCTGACATGACATAACAATTATCTTAGCTCAAGTAATGACCAGGCAACAAAAATGCTCAAATGGTCATAGCTGAATTTTGAAATGGCTTTGAAAAACGTATGAATTCTAAGTTCTCTGTCTATTTGTTCTATCTTTAAACAGGATTACTTGCCTTTTTATTATTTCTATCAATAATTAGAGGACCAATCAAGTGTCTGGATCCCCATAATGTAGACTCCATGCCATGGTGAGGTCTGATCTCCTAAGTAATGATAAAATAAATCTTCTGGCACCAAGGCCGCACTGTGACAATAATTCAGGTTCAGTGTCTGACTCTAGCCTAGGCCACTGAACACTTATACAGTATTGACTTTAAACTTTCCCTGAGCTCCAGATGTCCATTGCAAATGACTCACACCACAATAATCAATAAATGGCAAAATCACAGCAATACATATGCCTACCAAAACTGTAGTGCCATAATCAAAAATGGCCAAACTGAGTCTGTCTACACATATTTGGTGACTTCTAGTAAGACCTGTGGACCCATCCATCCAAACAGACTACATCTCAAATAGGTTATAGCTTCATTCCCTGGAAAGCTGGTAGTAATACCATTACTTCATTCCACAAATAGGCTCAGCAGCATAATACAGTCAATCAGTAGTCAAAACAAAATTCTCCCCCTTTTGCTATTGTGCGCAATACACAAAATGTCTTGATTCACATTATCTAACATTGTTATCACCTGTTTACAGTAATGGGCAAAAGGGGGCTTGACCACAAAACTTAACCAAATATAGACTACACTCAAAGTACAGGCTATATACCCAAAGTACAGGCTATATATTCATATGACTTCATACAACTAGCACTTTTGGAGTGTTTTCTCTGCACCTCAGACCTCTGCACGCTCAGAGGCAGAGAAGCTGGCAGCATTTCCACACCATAGAAAAAAGAAATTCATCAGCTTTTTATTTGGTGTATAGTTTCCAGGCATTTCCAGGCATCTTGCTCTTTAGCCTTTAATCACAAAACATGAGCATCTTGGTAAATTGATTCTGTGCGTACTTTTTTGTATGTATAAATAAATCCAAGTGGGCAGCTCGTTAACATGTCTTTACTAGCTAGAAGCTCCGTAGGCAGGCATTTGTGATGCATTCGCTGACATGATACATCTTTTCCTGACCGGCCCAGTCCTTTTGTTGCATAGGTCTGTCCTGTGTCTGCATAGAATTTTACATGTTTTCATTTCCCCCTCCAGGACCTCTCTCTTCTGTAATAAAATTGTAGACTGCATGCTGTTTCTCAATCACCAGCCAGTAACTACAACAAACACAGCACAAAGATCTCCCAGGTTTTCTACTCTACCACTATAGCTATTAAAAAAAATAAAAATAATAAAATATATAGATAGATAGATAGATAGATAGATACAGATATAGATATGAAGGTCTGGACAATATACTATCTCCACCACCAATTTTTGACCAAGCTGACATCACATGTGCCAGCGTCAGACTGGTATCAAACTAGTCTGTACTACACTACACTGCTAACAGGTATGAAGCTGTTGATAAACGTATTGACAAGGGTGTAGGTTTGGTTTCAAGACTGGTAGGGACACCCCTACCTAGGGTCTGTATTTACATTAAGATCGGCATTCATGCTAATTTACAATTAATCCATAATATTTTATGTTTAATCACAGTATCATTTTAGAACCTCACCCGAAGCCCTGAAGGTCCAGCAGCTGCTTCTCCCTCAACATCCTCTACAGCATCTTTAGGCCTACTTGATTTCTCCTATGTGTAATAAAATCATGCTTTGAAGAATAAGATTAAAAACACATAGTTAAAATGGAGGTCCCATTTATTTTTGAGGGAAATTTCAAATATTGAGTGAACAGGATCTTATGAAACAACTTGTTTTGATGCAAGCACCTCCTCACCTCCAGAAAACATAAAATAAATAAAATAAACTCATGATGAAATGTGCTGACTTTCAAAGGTTATATTTTCTGAACATCATGAGACTAACTTTAATGCTGATTTTCTCCTATAATTCTACACAATAATTCATAATTAGGACCTCACCTGAAGCTCTGATGCACCTGTATCCTCAACAGCTCTGTTTCTCTGGCCTGCTGCTGTGTTTCCTGCATACAAATTAATTCATTAATGATAGCACCTTCACGGGATTTCAAGACTGAAATTCAACTACTGCCCCCTCGTTTCCTCTGTGCCTGCATGCAACGACTTGACCTTTAGCCTTCAGATAGTCCCTCCCATTCAACCATTCAGATGCGACACGTAACCTCCGGTAGCACACAACTGGATCTAATATGACTTACGAGTTCACTCAAATATTGGTAGGGACAATCTGGCCTCCCAAATATCGGTAGGGATATGTCCCTACAGCACAAATGCATATCTACGCCCTTACATATCAACAATTATTCTTGATTCCTTATATTTTATTCGGATCCCCATTAGCTGCCACGTTACTCCTCGTCTTTCTTCCTACTCTTCCAATTTATGGTGGTGGTTCGTTCTCTAATTTCCTCGAACTTTGGTGGTGTCTTTGAAATATCCAGTCTGGTCAATGTAAAGTTAATCTTGACTATTTGATGATTCATTTGTTTGAGAGAGTGACTGTACCAGTGCCGGGTAGTCCTATATGCTCATTACGCAAGTTAGGTAAGGCTGCGCAAATCACGCAAGGCCCCGCCTCCCCCTCGTGTTAATCGTGTTTACGACCTCGTTGAGAGGATGAAGCCGAACTCTCCGTCCGGTCACGAAAAGAGAAAATTGTGGGAACAGCAGTCAGATTGCCTAAACTTGTGTTCTCTCTTCTCCAAGCTTGATGTCAGTGACAGCAACGCTAAGTTGATGTTGTAGCTTGCAGTGTGTCTCTGTCTCTGTCTGTCTTGGTAGCCTTGCTGGTCAGCGCATCTGTGGTCTGTCTGTGTCTTGCTTGCCTGTTCTGTGACTTTGAGCCTGACAAAAGTGAGAGTGAAATACAATTATTTATTACATCTGATTAACGCCAACAAGCATGTGTTTATAAACTGCAGCGCCGAAAAACAATATATGGGCGTAATGATGGAAAGCAATAGATTGACAAGACATATAGCTGCAGCCATAGCCAATAGGCTTATGTCTACATTGTATAGCCAAACCTTGTTGTTGTGATATTGTGAGGGCTGGACTACCAGGCAGCAGAACAGTGTTATATTTATTATTTTCTACTTTTTATATTTTCAACAATCAATAAATATTGTGTATACCTCATTCTGTTGAGTATAGGTCTACTTATTGTTTGACAGACAGTTGTAGCACTGAACTGTTTTAAATGAGGGAGGATTGTAGTGGGAGCACTAGTGTCAGGTGTGACAGCGTGGCAATAACAAAGGGTTTACATGGCTTACGGGTCAGGAAGGAGGGTCACTTAGCAGAATTATGCTTAGGGCTCCAGGTAGATCAAGACCAGCTCTGGTTTCCACTATGCATGAAATGGACTTGACTAGCATATATTTGTTTATTAAAAAAACAAAACAAAAAAAAAAAAAACGTGGATGTAAAAACATCTTTAGACGCGGACCCCACCTACCACATCCAAGTATGGTTGCCCCAGTAAAACCTGGCCATTTCCTCCACTAGTAACAAGTATCAATAAATATCATGATCCAATTTTTAAGAGAAACCAACAGTGCAGATTGCAAGGAGCCTGACAAGACAGTTCTGATGTAAAAGTCAGCTGTGAAGTGTGGAGAGTATACTGTACATATCCAGTAAGTCTCTGTCTGTAGGAGCTGGTTGTGGATGTGACCTCTTTTACCCTTTCCATCCCTATATATCTAAGAGAGGAGACACTGTGTCCAGTTGTAGACAAATGTGTCTATCAGCACGTTAGCAAAACTGAATTCAAAATAAGGCAGCATCTTGGTAAATAAGGGAGTATTGATTATCTGGATGTAGTTATACTTCAGAACACTAGGTGGGACTGAAGGCCTGTGACTAAAACCAAACACTGCCGTCTTTCCTGTTCTCTCTTTGCTGACATCTGACCTTGGAGTATAGCTCAAATAATTACATAGGTCACATCTTAAACTAATACAATTTTCTAAAAGTTGTACATGCAGCATAGTTAAAACAAAAACCTTGTGAGCCCACAGATGATTCAATTCTATACAGCCAGACTGAACACTCAGATTTTGACTTTCAGTGAGGTGCTGACAACACAAGCTGTCCTGTAGATGTACTAAGGATGCAGTCAGATTCCCTTGGTGACCATCACGAAAAGACAAGATATACTTGAGATGACCTAATGTGCAAATTCCACTGTATCTCCCCTAGGAGCGAAGATAATCTCTCCAGCCCAGACGTACCTCGGCATGGTCTGGACGTCCTGAAAGTAACCCTCAAAGGGCCTCCATTTCCTCCATAGTATCCCCCTGTACTCAACAGCATTTTTAGCAAGTTGACACAATTCATGGTATTGTAAAAGAGAAGTAAACAAGGTTTAGGATACCATGGAAAGGGTAGCAGAGGGGAAAGGACAATAGGATTCATGATGATCATTGGATATTAGATGAGTGGACAAGAGAGAGGGGCAGAAAGAGCGAAAGAGAGGCAAAAACATGTTACACTCCAAGCGTGGGAAATCTACTTTGGTCTGTCCCAAGTGAAAAGGGAAAACTGTAGTGACCCTCAGTTCCTAGAGGTTCAAATCCTCTATCCTCTCAGGATCAGACTCAAGCCCGGGACATTAGCTGTAGATACCAAATGCCTCTTGCGTCATTCAGTTTCCAAATCACACAATCATAAAGTGTGCATAGCTTTATTTAGTAGGATTGATTGACGTAAACACTGACAGTGTACGTTCATGCGCAAAATGTTCTGGACCTTATAGTGGTACCATGCAGACACATTAAATACATATGCAGTTTTATTTGAATGTGTGTTTTATTCATCTTATTTTTTTTTTCCAAAATGTTTTCAACCTTAAATTGAGGCAAATATTTAAGTAATGCAGTAAAAAACTAGAAAGGGAACTCAGATGCGTGTGCAACACCCACACTCTGCATGTTTGACAGTGAAATGCTATAGGACCAATAAGGCATGCAAAGTTTTTCATCACTTCAGCCTTTCAAGGTCACTGGACGTCAAAGATCTTGTGACCAATAGAAATGTCACATATGGCTTCATATGAGTGTAACCATATGCGTATCTCTTACCATTTCACTGATATGGCCATTATGAATACTTCCTATGTGCTAGCATTGGGCCAAAACTGACCTTACCCTGTGATCTTGACCTTTGACCTACCTCTCAAAATCAAATCACTTCTTCCTCTCTTGACACTTAACACTTAATGCAAATTCATATCAAATCAACAGACCACTTGTACATTTTTTAACATATTGCTTGTAATTTTGACCATTGTCGGAGGTGATTAATATGACTTTCTTGATTAGTAGTAGTTAAAAAAAAAAAATCCGTTACTTGCGATTTTTGCCAATTCCTGCAATTTTACTGCAAAAATATCACATAAAACTCTGCAAGTCTCTTTGCAATTTTTGAGAAAAGCCGCTGCAAAATAAAGCATTGTGGGCCACAACAATCACAAAAAAAACTCAGCAAAATCCCAAGGGAAGGGACTAAAATTTGGTTCAAATCTTATATACACACACACACACACACACAAATATAGAGGGCCGAAAACAATACCCCGCTTTTATCAACCACAACAATTGATTGGGTTGACCCTGTGCGGGAATGCAGCAAAGCATTTCTGCATATAAATAGTCCTCCACTCTGCGCACATCCAGGTTCCGATGCCGTCTGTTGTTTTGGGGATTTTTCACCTCAGAATTAGTTTTGTTTCTGCCTTCCCCAGGGTACATTCAGTTCTGAAAAGGTCTTCCACGTACTTCATCAGGAATGCAACAGTGACTCCCTCCTTAATTATGTTGTTCTCTGTTCGTCACTTTGAAGTCATGTATGGTTTTGAAAGTGCGTCTGCCAGATGTAGTTGCAATGCTGACATATTTCTGTTGTAGACAATTCCATAATTAAGACCAGATGCATGAACAATACAAAACTTGTCTTGTAACACATCTCTGTAATAGAGGATTAGAGATGTTCTAGATCTTGGTCAAAACACAACTATTGGTAGTGAACTGTAAGGTCTTTGGTCATCTTTTTGTTACCAGATGTTGTGTGTTGTTCATCTTTTCTCTTTAGTCAAACACATAAACTACAAAAATTGAAGGTGAGCAGGTCATGTGAATTTTCAAAGCAAAATGAGACAACAAACAGTTACAAAGAGGTCAAAAAATCCGTGAGTGGTTGAAATGGAGGTATTTGTAATTAATTAGACAAATCAAAATTGCCAATGGTCAATTTAAGTGAGGAACTTATAGACTCCACTTGAAAAAAAATAAAATAATATATATATATATATATATATATATATATTGAGTCTACATACTTCTCATTGTTACCTTATTCACTGAAAAATTTGTGCTTATTCCATGTTTTTGTCAATTTAGTCTAACCAGTTGTCATTTTTGCGATTTCAGTTGCTACAGGTTTAATGTGACATGAGCAATAGTCTACAAAAACATGACATATGCAAAACACTTTGCTTCTGATATCTTATAGCATCTGCTACCAACTGTTAAACATGGTAGTGGATCTGTAAAGGTATGAGAAACCACCAACTGGGAGTAATTAGGGTCAGTAATTCATCTGCATTGTCACAGAAGTACCAAAGAATGTGAGGCAATTTCAAGTGTGGTCTCATGAACAATGGGAGAAAGTCAAACCCCAACCAGCAGATCTAAACATCACTGAATGTTTATGGGAAGTTGATTTCCACCTTGATCAGCAAAGAGTAACTCTATGCTGTTTTAGGGACTTAAGTCTTTCTTTTATCATCTGTGTCCATGATATTGAACCGAGATTAACACTTGGTTTTATTAAATCTCAATAATACACAATTCCCAATTTCTGCAGCAAATATCGTTGAACTGGTCAGCTGAATCCCAGTGACTGGTGCTGAGAATCGAATGCTTGCTGAAAAATGATTCCCATGCCTTTAAAGGACTTAAGGACTTTAAGGACACTATTAAGGACTCATAAACTCATCAACTTTATTTGATGGTCTGGGTCCATACTCTGTTTGTAAAGAATTTGGTCCCTTTTATCAGTAATACAATTTTATCTCAAAGGAAACAGTAAATTACAGTTTCATCCACAGCCTTTGCTTTAAAGTAAAACTGAGATGGATCAGATCATTGTGGCCACAGATATTAGAAGCAATCACTTTGACAGGCGTTGGATTTTTGGCACAATACAGCACCATTCCCCAGAGGGTGAGGAAACATGTTGTACTATACTGACTAGCGGTCAGCTGTGTCAACCAGTGGCCTTTCACTGCCTCACATTCCAAATATGTTTCGAAAGTACTTGAATAAAACATTAAAGGAATACTGTGTTTAAATATGTTTTGGCCAAAATCCTCTTTTTCCGACTTACTCAAGCTGAGACAAGATGTTTGATACCATTTTCACATCTGTACGTCCACTGGTTCGGTGCCTATGAGTAGCATTTTGTGTTAGCTTAGCATGAAGACTTGAAGTCTACAGGAGTCATTAACCAGCTCCGTCAAAGTGAAAAAATAAAACCTTACAGCAACTCCAAAGCTGTCTTATTTACACAATTTATTGTGTATTTGAAATACATGCCCTGTAATTTTAAAAGAAAAAAAAATGAGGATTGTTTTTGGAGAAGTTAGATAATAGGCACTATAACCGCTGAACATATATGTTCAGGGGTTATAGTTCCAACCGCCTAACTTTTCCTGAAGCAACTCTTGTTAAAAATAATAGTAATAATAATAATAAAAAATTTAAGATGTGTATTTCCTTACCGTGTAACACATATGATACATTGTGCTAGCTGACTCCTGTAGACTTCAAGTCTTTATGCTAAGCTAATATGTAATGTTAACTATCGTAACTGACCCAGCAGACGTACAGAGGTGAACAAGGCATCAAACATCTTGTCTCATCCTGGGTAAGTCCGAAAAAGGCTATTTTGCCCAAAACATTGGAGTATTCCTTTAAATTATATTCACATTCAGATCAGTCAGCAGTGATGTATGCTGCAGAAGTCATTTTCATGTTACATTTTCAAGCCAATCCAGTAGTGCAGAGAAACTTTCCAATTATATTCCTTAGCCAGAGAAAAAAAATCCCCTTTCACTGTCTGAGACTCAATCAATGTTTGAGTTCCCATGGTGCTGGCCACCGGCCAGAACATAATCCACACAGTATAGGCCTCTACACAGCAAATTTTACATCATATCACACAGAAAGCTGGGAAAGTGACCGGATCAAATCTCCATCGAATGTGTTCCTGAGTGCATTAACCTCTCCTCGAATGCGAGTGTGCCAAAAACTATACATTTCTGTGAGGTCCATAGGCATCAGGCTATTAATACTTTCTACCATGGGGCTGTTGCACAACAAACTAAACAGTCTTCTGCTCACTGGCCAGACCGAGAGTCACACAAGCCAAGCAGTCACCTCAAACTGTTGCTATTTTCCGTAGCGGCTTAACTTTAGTGTCAAGTTTGGTTTGGCCAGTGGTTATCACATCGGTTTAGAGGCTATTTGGTCTGATTTGTCTCCAAATCTCTGAGAAAACCAAACACACTTAGCTTGAAGGCCTAAATGAAATGGCTTGTGATAATCATTGTTATGATGTTGGGGTTTATCTTGCTCATCAGACATTAATATGGAAGTTTCTTAACTGTCAAAATACACAGGCATAGCTCTTGTGGTTGATCACAGCGTTTCTCATAGGCTTCTATCCAGTGCTTGTACTTTTTCCAACTCGCACATATTTGACGTTATGTTAATCCTGAAACATACTCTCGAGCTATTGAATCTGCCAGCTCCACTGCTGGGATGAAAGCCATGTACTGTAAATTCATTTTAAAAAAGCTGAGCATGTGTAGCCTATAATGACAGCAGTATGGCTTGTGGTATGGTATGGTTAATATATTATACTGTAGATTTATTTAGTAGGCATAATCAGTGTTACATAAAAACCAAGTGCAGTTCAGCAATAGATCCACTGTTATAATTTCATGCTGACATGCCAAATGGAAAATACATTTTCTCTCTAAATGAAGAATGCAATTTATTTCTCTAAGGCAGGAATGATAACGAATACATCATTATTTATCCTCTGATTTGTTTTTCAATTCCATGTTCAGGCCACAGTTGCATAACGGGCATTGTAATTCAAAAGAAAACAGCTCTTTAAGCACCAGGTTCACCGGAAAAGCCTTAGCAAATAAACATCTTCATGAAAAACAATTAATGGCGCTGTGGGAAAATGCATTTTAATTTCCTCTCGCAAGTCTCTGGACAGACCGCTGAGAAATTGGACACCTTCTCAGCCATCCAGCCTCATGCCTGAGGCTCAGCCCAGTCTGTTTTGGGACAACGTAAAACTGCATCTCTTTAGCAGCTCGTTTTTTCTTTTTCTTTTTTTTTTTTTTACATGGCTCTCAGTTGGGATTCAATGGTGCATCAACAAAGCGACAAATCTGAGGTTGAGAAATAAAATGTCTAAGCATTCTGGAGGTGTGCTGGGTGTAGTGAAACAAAGTATGCGCGGAGTCCACTTGATAACCCCAATGACATGCCCCATACCTCCAATTCTGCCATGATTTTAGTGTGCTTGCAACATAAACACCTAAAATCCTTTGTAACACATGGGACAGTTATGTCACATCCTGTTCATTGGGAAAATGAACTCAAGTCCCCCATGTTCTTTTCTTTTTTTAATCATGTATTAGAGATAAATTTCATTCATCCTCTGTAATCTGGTGATACTGTTCAAGCCCCGCGAGGCCATAGTCTCTTCTGTACAGCTGTGTTTAGACAACAGGGTTTGATGATTATGTCTTTCAATATGACATACCCTTTAAATTCAAGGTTCAAGACACACAGGATATGATGTTGCTATCCCTTGTGCCACAATCCAGGGTGAGCCTTCCTATAGAGGCCCAATTCAGGGTTCACCAACTGTTAAATTACCATCCCAAATGAGTACTATGGAAACATAAGCCTATAAAACCATAAGGAAGGCAGCAACATTCACCAGCTACTTACACTAACCTTCAGGGTGAGTGAGAGTGGGTAAGTCATTGTGGTTATCAAGTGGGCACCCTCCTTCACCGATGTTTCATTGACTTTTCAAGAGGTTTCAACAGTGTATTCCAACATCCTGGAAACACCTCTTTATCTAGTTTCTGCACTTTCATGTCCACCACATAATTTGCACTGGTGCTGCCAGCGACACTACTTAACTATCAATAAACTTTCAGAGGATACACCTAAATATTACCTAGTTACACACTCCATTTCACATATACGCTTGCCCAAGCTGACAGCAGGTACTAACCTTGTATCTGCTTGGACTAAACTAAGTTTGGCTGACCCTGCTACTTGGCAAGACACTACAAGAGAAAATGTGATCAGGTTAAACAAGGTGAAAGAACTCTAAATAATTTTATTTTAATTTTGAAGAGGAGATACTGTTGAAGAGTAGGCAGCTTAAAAGTGGTAAATGTAGGATTTTTTTCATTTTCATCAATATTTCATTGTCAGTTGAACTGTGATAGCTTGGTGTAGTATTATAAACAAATGAGAGCCTGGCCTCAAAGAAACCGTTTTGCAGCATTAATTTTGAGACATGGCTATATAATTATAATTACTGTAAACAAACAGGACTAGCACAGAGAAGATTTGCAGATTCTAAGCCACCTCTATTTTACACTGCATTTTACATTGTGTGCCACCTGTCTGATTTGGCAGGGCATCTGCTTAATTGCTTTACAGCACAAAACAGAAAGAGGATGATGTTTTTCGAACACAGACAGAGAGCTAAAGCTTTCAGAGTTTCTGACAATAAATTAAAGACATTAAATCCTTTGATAATAAAAAAAAAATTGGTGTTACTGACAGGATGGACTAGCGCTTTTTGCTGAAGCCATCATGTCCTCCTCATGTACTAATACAGTTTAAAACAACTACGGTATGTTAGACAAGACAAAAAGGTTTTTATTAGGTTGCAGTTTTTTAACGGGCTTGTCCAAAAATAAATAAATAAATAAATAAATAAAGTGTCTTGTTTAGAATTTTTTTTTCCTTTACTACACTTTTGATGATTGATTATCATGTACACGTGCAGTCCTGTACACATTCCCACCCCTATAATATGATGCAATATAAATGTGGTTGTGATGTTTTGTGCACTTAACGGGCTCTATGTTTGTAATTGTGCCTATAGTGCTTGGTGGGGCTTTGTGCCAATGAAGTGGCTTTTTCACATTTTTACACACAAGTTTTAGTGTTGCTTGTGAATATGACTGTGCCAGAATGAGGGGGCACGGTGCAGTCGGACATGTCTGAGTCATGGTGAAGCAGTGCAGTGCAGTTTTGGGGAGGAGGATTATGGGGATTTGTGCTTGCATCACTCATCTGCTGAGACCACTTCAAAAGTGCATGGCACAAGCCTAAGTCATATTCTGTGCTATTTTTGTAGCTTTACCAAGAAATGCGTGCATGAACAGATCCTGTTCAAAAGCTTTCCAATCCTTTTGTGAATATATTGCCCAAATCGACTTTAATATAAATCACAGAAAAAAAAGATCCAACATTTTTCATTTTGACTACATATTCACATATGGCTATGGCTATGATTGTCATTCAACACAATCTGCCAAGAATTTTCTAAGTGGGGATTCTGGAGGCAACCCTATCCTCTTTAGATGCGCCCTCTCCACCCTAGTGGTTCACCACAAGCTTCTGTTTGACTTTTAGCCCAGTGTCATTGAATCTTTTCTTACGTTGAAGACAATGAAGTAGAAATGCTGCTGGGTCTTTGTTGTGGTCACATACAGGTGCTCTTTGGATGCTTTGGGTGCACAATACTGGCTCAGACTCTTGAAGGGCTCATTGCATGGATAAAGATATCAATAAAAAAATAAAAAAGTGCTGGGCAAATCTCCCTCAAAAAATATCCCAGAAACAAAATTGAAATATTTCTCAAAGTTATTTTAAGATCTGTATTCATTTCTGTGGCTATTCTGTATTCGTCACAGAGACCCTGCTGCTGACCCACGAAAATCATCACGTCTTTCTCGCTGCTTCCTCACATACACATCACATACATGCGAATATGCAGCGTTTATCTCACAGTGGCCACTGTTGGCCTTTCAGCCAGGGGAAAGTGAGGGAAACGTCAGTGGGACCACTGGAGATCTCCACTAGCTGAGCCAAGGAGTCATAACAAAGCTCACAGATTGGCCCAGGATTGGTGCACACTGGTATTTCTGGAATAATGTCAGGCAGAGATTACTCTCGCCTTCATGCTTGGCAAAAGCATCTGGCAACCAAGAAGCTATTGCTTTATCTACTCCCCTGAGAGAGGGCAATTATAGCAAATGCCACGGTTTATTGCGCTCACACGGCAAAATGACAGCAGCATAATGGAGACGTAATGGTCATGATGCAAACAATACGCACCCATGTTTGGAAGTGAGGGGATAAGTGCTCACCCATTGGAGCTCAAAGCTGTTGTTGAATTTGTAATAGTTAACAAATCTAAAAACAGCTGTTGCTGTTTATCATGTGATTGGGATGACATAACAAACACAGTAATAAGATCCAAGAGCCAGACTTCAGCATAAGTATAATTCATAAAATTCATGCTGCATATCATCTGCCTTGCAATAGTATTCTAAAGTGCTGTTCCATTTACATGCATTCAAGTACAGGTCTTTCAATATGCACTTTCATCAGTAAAATGAGATAACTGTTCATGGTCAGAGGCCTATTAACCTGTAATGGGGAGAGTTCAATGGCAAGGTATTGCTAACTGCTCAAATAATTTCCATCAGCAAGCATTAAATATAGACATGTTTATATCACATACTGGCCGAATCCCCATTAACTGCCGTTTCATGTCCATTTGCATTTAATATCCATACTGTGCATGCACTTTGGAGTTCCCTGAGTTTGAGTGGCAGTGTTTTACAGTGTTACCTAACCTTTTAGATGGTAATTACATCCCTAGATTGGCCATAGAGCATATGGCAGTGTGGTAAACAAAGCACCCAGCTGCCAACTGGTTCCAGTTTATATAAACATCACTCCAGCTATTGTCCTGAGCCTAGGCACACATCCACTCAAAGGACTTTCCCTCTCTGAACTTGAGCTTCCAGTATGTTCGGTAATGAAAACAAACTCCTGTGTGCCATTGTGTGCTTTTCTTATCTGTGGGGAGCTATTGTAGTTGTGCTCTTATTTTCACGAGTAAACACATGTAGCCTGCAGCCATTTTTAAGCTCCCATTGATCAAGGCCAGAGTTAATGTTGCCATGACCCGTCTGCATCCAGCATTTATTTTTTTCCTCCCACATTATCAAGAATCCCTGAACTGTGATCTCTACTGCAGGAAGAAAACCTAGAAGGCCAAAAACCATAACCAAAATGTCAAGAGATGTTGAGATGAAGCAGTGGTTAAGACTCAGAAATGTGCAACATGCCATTGATGTTGGATGAAGATCTTGCAGCTACAAAATGAATCTATGGGAATTACAAAAAATGTGTTATTTTATGAGCAAAGCCAACCTGTTTTGCCATGAGAAAACTTAGACAACTATTCGATAAAGGATTTTCTCCCATATTCACAAACACATTTCAAGGAGTCAACTTGAAAATGAATGGTAACAACCAATGTTGAAAGGAAAAACAGCAGCAGGAGACATCAGCCAGTTTTAGTGACTTTGGCTTACATAATGAACAAAAAAAGAATGAGGAAAGGGAAAAAAAATGTACTAGTCTTTGTTATCAGTCCTGGAATAAAAACCCTGCTATCAAGAAAGGCTGATATTTCAGTCGATTTAAATAAGAGCAGGTCTTATATAACTCACTTGCCTCTATTGTCTGACTCCGACATGAGCACATCTCAAAGGGTACAGACATCTATGTTTATGTGTGCTTTCAAAGTACAATGGCTTGCAAAAAAAATAAAAAATTAAAAAGCCGTTGCTACAAGTCATGGCTATGTTTGAGAAACATACATCTCAGTTTTTGGTAGTTAAAATGTTCTTTGGAGGAAGAACAGGGCTGTTTGTTTTCTTGTTTGTAGTGCTGAACAGCATGAAATTGAAATTTCCAAGCTTGTTCATGTTCCCTATTTGTTGTTTCAGGGTATTGATCTCATGGGATTCTTCAGTAGCAGCTCTTGTGGAATGTTTGCTTTCAATGTTCTGTACTTTCTGCACACTAAGCACAAATTATGCTTTCCCCCCCGATTTTCATGTTTATCTTGAACATGCAATATGTGTTTTCAAGTCATGGTATAGATAATCTTCTAGATACTGGCCTAAAGCAGTAATTCAATATATCTCGTGTGAGATATATATATCTCACACGAGATATATATGATGCAATACTCACAAGAAATAATCTGCTCATTCATCCAAATTGCTCATTTTACACAAACTTCCTGCAGTTGTACTGTTAATCAGTTGTTCTGTACTGTTATCGTTATGCATTGAATATAATATGAAATATCCAAATATGCCACGTAGTTGGGGGTCATCAGTTTACTCGTGATAGTAAAGGGTTCCCCAAAGGGCAAAGGTTGGGAACCACTGCCTTTAAGCAACTTAGCACACATAAAAACCACGTGGGTTAGTTTCTGTAGTGCAGCAGCACTGTGAGCCCACAGCCTCCATCACGAGCCTCAGTCCCTACGTATCAATACATTTACACCTTAGCAGAGTCTGCTGTTGACTGCAGCATTACAGTCTGCACTTGACAAGCCTGAGCTGTTTTAATAAATACATGCACAAAAAGATTTATGGGGTGAAAGCAGTGCAATAGCTTCGTCAAATTCTAACTTCAGAATTTAATAATTTGTGCTCCAGATAAGAATTGTGGCCAGATATTAAAAATGTCAAAGTTCTCAGATTAAAAAGCATTTTTGCAGAGTCCCCAGTATTTATTCCGCACTTCACTGTGAGCTGAACAATATGGGAATATGAGCCAACATGTGGTTAGGCAATGTTACATTTACAGTGGTAAATTTTGCCTGTCTCTGCAGTAACAATTACAGACCAGCAAATTCAGTATTCATTTTGAAAGGTGTAGATCAGAGCCTCATCTCTGCAGAGAGATGGGTGTACCAGAGAAAGCTGGCCAGTTTGGCTGCATGCTCTCTGTCTCCTGCCAGGATAACTTAATAAATCAGTGAGAATGCATCCAACTCTGCGCAACAAATAATCATTCCATTTCATCCTGTTGCTTTCAGGCATTCGAGCATTTTGAGCATGATCACTGACAGTACATCAATCACACCATGTGTTTCCTTTCTTACGTTCTTCTCTGACTGTGAGTAATCTGACCGCAAGTGAGACATTGCTGCACCACATAGTTCCTTATAACCTTATAATGTAATTATTTTACTGTGTTTATTACCTTCAGCAGAGGGTAATGCGGTTGCCCCTGTCCATCCATCCGTCCATCTGGCAGCAAGATAACTCAAAAACTACTGGATGGATTTGAATAGAGCTTGGTGGGAATGCTGATCATGTGAAAAAATGATATATTTTTGGTGCCAGTCGACCTCAGTGGGCAGGGGCTCAGCACAAACAGGGCCATAGTTTCCAAATGCATCCACATAGCATGACAAAACCCGTCGAAGAGGTTGGTCTTGGGTCAAGGCTGCACTGACCGACTTTACATGCTCATTGGTCAAAAGGGGCATGTCCTATAACAACAGTATTGCTGAAAAGGACTTAGCACTAACCATAACTTCCAGCTGCGACCATGGCCTGCCCATTACTGAGTGCCTTCTTGTTCATTATTGTCTTCGAATTTTGCGTATATGTTTTATGTTTTTTGTTTGATGCCATTGTGAGTGAGGGCTTTTGAAATGAACTGAGACTACTGAAGGGAAAAGCCATCCAGAACAGCTGTCATTGTTCTTACTGGAATTAAAATTTCACACTAGATTTATGTGTTGGGTGGGTGAGTTTCATGACAGATGAAGACTTTGAACCTGTTAAAAATCCAATTTGTAACTTTAGACAGGAGTGTCAAAGGGGAAAGAACCATCATAGTTTCCTCTTTTTTCATCAATAGCCATACTTTATTCTTTTGATCTTGGACAGTTCAATTAATGTTGGGCATAAAACAACATGAATAGCCCTGTATCCATATCTAATATCCATAGAACAAAGACTGATATTAAAGCCTAAAAATCACCAAAATTGGAATGAGGTTTTTCAATCTTTATTGATTTTGGAATATATTGTAATGGATTTCCTCAGCTGAAGGGACAGGTCTGCATCTTAAGGGCATCGTATGGGCAGGTTTGAAGGTTTTGTCTGTTTTTTTGTTTGTTTGTTTTGTTTTGTTTTGTTTTGTGTTTTTTTTTTTGGTTTGTTTTTCTCCAAATGAGCTGTCCGCCATCTGAAAAACAAATGATGTTCATGTTATGCATCAAATGATTATATTACATTAGATGTTACTGACCCTCAAGAAAAGTGATAACAAGATACACCAAAGAATAAGATGATATAAACAAGAGAATGAACATATTGCAACACTTATGGAGTCATTAATTAGAAATTAATACATGAAAATGTGTATGGATTCAAGCATGCACAGGAAAGTGCAATGTGACATGTGTAATAGCACAAAATCTTCTCTAGTAAACTTTATAAAACCTATAAAATCCCACATCAGTGACTCTTTAATCCTGACAGAGTCCGTCCCATCCCCTCAAGCAGCCCTTCACATGTGAAGCCCCGCACTTCTTCAGACAGGCTCCTCAGCTGGCCATGCTGTGGAGATCCCAGTGTGATTGGCTCAGCTATTGGACCGCAGCCCAAAGGGTGTCAGTATAAAACTCCCCATGTGCTGAAAGCCAGAGTCAGAAAGCAAAAGAGACTTGCAGCGGGTGAGCATTGACACTGGATTCACTTGAAACAACAGGACTGAGAGCTCTGGAAAATGTGTAAAGGATTAGCCGCCTTACCCCAAACCTGCCTTGAGAGGTGAGATCTGCATCGTCACTTCTCAACTTTTGCTCTTATCTCTCCTTTTGTTGCTTCTCAACACAGAGGGGGTGTGGGTGGTGGGGGGACAGGATGATGGATATATTCTTGTCATGGGGTTTGAATCCCAACAAGTATCAAGACTTTAAGACCTAGGAAGACTATTTGTTAACACATGTTTATGCTAGCTTATAGAATACAATATATTTGTCATTTGTTTGTTTTGTTTGATTTGTTTTTTGTTGAGTTCTCAACCCTGCAGTTTATCTTTTACTCTCATAGCAAGTATTTAGAAAAATAGACATATGATCAAATTATTTTCACAATCTAAATTTTGTCAATTTCTTGAATATTTCCAGTAGTTATCCTTAGATTATCCTGCTTCAAAGCTGAGTGAAATAAGACTGAATCCATGCTGCTATTCTTCCACCTACAAGAAATGAAAGGCTGGATTTACACTCTTTTACCTTATTTGTTTCTAACATGAATTTTGATTCCATGGGAATAAAGCACAAATGAGTTTTTAATTCTTAAATAGATCTTATAAGTTCTGAACAGTTATCAATTTTGTACATCTACAGCATATTTAGCAAAATAATAACAATAGTACCTCTTTCTTTTTTTTCAGTTTTGCAGGTTATGAAATGATATACCATGTCAGGTTTCTAGATTACAGGGATTTTAGGAAATGTTAAATGTTCATCAACTTTCAAGCTTTATATCGGCCAAACAAATCGGCATAACAAATAGAAAAAAAAAAAAAACTTTTAGCATTTAGTCATGGTATTAATTCGAAGTTGTGATGTCATGCAGAATTTGCTCATGACATAAATATAATACAGCACATAAATAATTTTAAGATCATGTCTTAAGGTAATGTTTACCATGGAAGCACCTTTACTGACTCAATAGCACAGCCTTGACTGAACTAATGGCAGCTCTGTGTGTGTGTGTGTGTGTGTATGTGTGTGACTCTGGCCGTGAGAAATTAAGGTCTAATGCTCCTGGTCCAACCGGATCAATGAAAGTAATGTAGAGGGCACAGCTACAAGCACACCTACCTTACAATATTGGTCATCTTGCTTTGTTTTGCCTGCAAAGAGAATAAAAAGTGAAAAAGACAAGGTTTTTTTTCTTTCGTCTAAACACTGCTACTTTTGCCTTTTTATACATTCTTCACCCTATAGACGACATCAAAGCATTTATAGTTTTGATAGTACATGTAGACTTAATATAATTCAAAATCAGCAGATTAACAGGCTTGTAGAATACATATAAATGCCTTTTAAAGAAAGAATATCAGAATCCTGAGCTCAAAACACCATGCCTATATTCTTATTGCTGTGATTGCTAAACACAACTTCTCCTTTACTGTAACTAATTAAATAGAGTTCCAACAAACCTGCGTCATACTCAGGCCGCCTCGGTCTCTGCTTTCTGTCTCCCAGGGCTAAAGAGATCAAGTCTAAATTGGGAGTTTTACTGCAGAAGCCAGAGAATGCCATTGACCTGATCATCCCCTACCCAGAAAAAACTGAGAAGAAGCCGGAGAAGCTGCAAAAGTGAGTACTTTCCTCCCTCAGCATAACAGAAAAAGAGTGGCAGAGATGTATGCCTGTGTAGACTAGTCATGCTTGCCTGCGTGTTAATCCAATAACGGATATCAGACTGAGCACAGAGCGGGTCAGGGATGTGGAGATCAAAGTTTTGGAAACATCTCCAGCTCATCCCAACTCAGGAGGCTCTGGCTGGACTAGGTTATTAACAGCTTTTAGCTACTGGTAATTTATCAGGCACTACCTTCTACTGTGGAAAAGACTGGGCTGGAGATGACGAAATTGAATGGATTAGGACTGTGCTTTACAGTACACTGCACTGCACTGTATATATTCTGTATTATGTCTTTGATCCCTCTCTTACTTTTTGTCATGTTTTGAATTAAAGGGCAATCTGATCGTGACATAATTTAGAATATGGACTCAGAATGTTGCAGAAACATCCAAAATTGCTTTGAAATGAACAAATACTTAGTGTTTTCTGAAAATTAATTGAAGCCCATGTTCAGTTGTAAAAGTAGAAATGCAACCTCACTTTGGCTGATAGGACAAGTGTATTTTTACATAACAACTTGTCTCATGTAGTAACATCAGTCTGTGCCTATAGGACTGGTTTCACATTCTTTTGGTTCGGTGTGGGATCCATGTTCATGTAATGTGGTTCAATTCATGTGACTCAGTGTTGAAACCCTGATGTCACCACAGGCTACTAAACACTGGCAGTGTTTATGAATGTTTATGAATATGAATGTTCTCATTGGATTTAATAGGAAGCAATGTTCAGATTATCCATGTCTTTTTTGACCTATAGCTTGATACAGGACCAATGTAAAAACTGTTATTCCCCTACAGTGTGACAAGGGCTTGGTAGAAGTATGATGACTACAATTCAGATTTTAATGGTATCCCTTAAATAATATGATGTTTTTGGGAAGTGGTGCTTACCTAATTCAAATGAGGATTTTTGTGTCCAGGCCGAATCCTGAGGAGGCTGCTCAGTGGCGTGAATCCCTGGACCGAGTCCTGTCCAACAACTGTATGTTTATCCTCCTCTCTCTCTGTCTCACACACACACACACACACACACGCACATGCACACGCACACGCACACGCACACACACACACACACACACACACACAGTTAAACAAGACAGTAAAATAAGATAGTAGAAAAGAAAAGTAGCATTACATTGGGGGTTATTTACCTTTAAAAGTGGGGTGTGCCTGATATGAGGATGCCACATCTAGATTCTTCTGCATTATACAGTCTAGTTGGATATATTGGAGCTTTCAGAAAAAAAAAAAACAAGACTGTTAGTCATAATAACAAGTTGGATGTTGACATGAGCACTATTTATAAGTCAGAGAATAGTACT
>OMLF01048681.1:0-23946 GCA_900302615.1 Holocentrus rufus | reverse complement strand
CGTCATTATGTTCCTGTGTGCAGGGCTCATCATACTGTACATGCTCAGTTACAGCTAACCTTTGAGCGAGTCGTCTGCATGTTAAATATGGATTATACATTATAAATACCAGCCAAACTATGAAGTCTGTCAAATGGCAGGTAAAGCTGCACAAGATGAGGTCACATGATGGCAGAAAGCTTGAAAGATTTGAACTTCAATACCCAGAATTCATGTAATGGGACGTCAATAAACTTCATTTTTTCCAACCTGTCCAGTCTGTAATGCTGAAACCAACATGACAAAAAGTACCCAATTTAAAATGTAATTTAGTCTCAGTTAAAATCTTTTTCTTAAAACCACAAATTAAAATCATGTTATCCCACCAGCAGATTGTACTTCTCCCAATGCAGTTTCTGATGCAGCTTCACGTATTTTTTGCTTTTCTTTAAATAAGTGGAAAAGTCTGCCACTGGGATGAGATAATCCCACTTGTTTCCAATGCAGTTTCACTTGTTTGAGGATTTTTTCTGGGAACAAGTATAAATGTGTTGAAACAAGGCAGAATAATTCAGATCAGCCCACTAGGATCAAGAAAATGACACTTGAGTCAATAAAATTCTGGAAACAAGTTGATTAACCTTAGCTGAACTTTAGCTGAACTTTAGCTAAGATTAGCTGTAAGCTAACTCTGGTACAATTACTTTTAATTGTGCGCTGTCCTGGCAAAAATAAGCAATAAAACAAACAAGTGAGATTATCTCATCCCACTGGCAGATTGTTTTTATCCCAACTAACTTCTTTAAACGCATTAGTTTTTGCAATTAAAGGAGAAGCAAAAGTTTGAATGCTTGAGAGTCCAGCTTGCAGCTTGTAGCCTGCCTGGTGCAGCTTTAATAATGACATCAGCTACTTTTGCACTAAAATTTAGTGAGGGAGAAAAATACATTAAATCACAGGGTTTCTCCAAATGTCCCACTGAGGAATAATTAGAATTACTATCACAAAAAATGTAATGTCTGTCTCTCTGCAGGTGACTGTAAATTGTCTTTGACATGGCTCCTCAGTGAAAACACAAAATATAGAAGGAGAACCATTACAGGCCAAACAGCTAACTCCACAAAACGTCTCTTTAAGGTATCACGCAGCCTGTAAGCCTCGGGGGTTCAAGGAAAACTTTTATTATCTCACAAGAGCACGTTTGATTTGGGAGACATGCAGAGAGAGCGTGCACAACTACCAGGCCGAGCTTTTTAGTCATTAACGTTTGTTTCGATCAACAGGGAAATAAGTTTGACCCCATGCAGTTTTATCTGGCTTGTTACTTTTATGTGGCCTCGATACAGATCTCTGCGCTCTGACAGGATATCTCCTCTTCACAGGATGTGAGAATGCCCTCAGCCACCATCGCTGAACAGGTGATATATGGGGTTCAAACCATTGAAGTCGATCCATAATAATCCCGGGACAAAGCTGAGAGTGTTTAGAGAAACATAAATACTACCACCATGGCTCTATTTTCAATAAACCTGGCCCTCAGTCACTCAGTCGTCAGCCTATCTCTGATCTTGTGCTTGAGTTGTATTACCCTCAGCTTGATGGATGCTGAGGGGAGATCGGGTTAATGGCCATGACAGTGAAGATGGCGATGTTGATGAAACGTTTCATCTTTCGTGATAAGGACTTCTGCTCCAGCTTCTCTGTCTCTCATTGGCAAAGTAACAGCTGTGAATCACACGCTGCAAAAATATCCACCTCAGACAGTCATCCAGTCTCATGTTCAGGCTAAAAATCTTGTTTTTCTTAAAACAAACAAAACAAGGTGTAGGTCTGGTGTTCGGACAGGAATAACGTGAGAATTATGTTGCTCCACTACAAAATAAATTATGTGACAATTACATAAATCTGACAAACCATTCTCACATGTTCAGCAGGTAAAATGTTAAGCTAAATCTTTGGCTGTGTAAAATGATTTTTACCCTGTTTTCCAGTGAATGAACCAGTGCATCTCTCTGCCCATTGGATTGTGTTCGTGACTCCCAAAACAGTCTCTGCAGCTCTGTCTGTACTCTCTGAGTTCCTGAGAACCTGCAGTGTTTTATCACTGAATGTCCCTGATTGGTTAAATGTCATGCAAGCAGTCTAAAATCATCATCCCCACCACAGTTTGTGTCCACAAATGCAAATTATTTAAATACCGTTCTATCAAAAGCATTTCCCTCTTTTCAAACGTCCTCAGTCTCATTTCAATCTCCACACGTCTTTTCTCCAAAAGCAAATGCAGCAGCACAGCAGCACAGCGGTAAATAATCACGAACATAACAACAGCTTCGACATCTTCCATGTTTACCATTTTGCTGCTGTCAGTTGTACACAGAATGACCAGATGCATCCTCCTTATTTGCATGCAGCTCTCTGTTCTCGGGGTGCCACAGAAACACAAAGTTTAAAGAATTTACTTTGTACCTAAAATCTTTTGCAAGAGCAAGAATCAGAAATATTGTGGTGGAAAATGATAATTAGGAGGTTAAGATTAAGTTAAGGCGGCTAAAATTTCCATAAATTTAGGTTACCCCTTCTTAACACTTGTTTATAGTCCAGACTGGCTAATCTGCAGAATCTAGATAAGAAAAAAAGCAATACTTAGAGAGGAAGTACCCTTATGAAGTGAGCAAACCAAGCCAGCATCCCTCTGCTCTCACATCTCCAGCCTGCACATCGAAAAACTCTGCAGAGATACGGGCCTGAGGAAAGCTGCCTCAAGTGTCTCCTGCACATATGACTTATGACTTAAACTAATCCTGTAATCTTCTGTGTGAATGATGGTAGTTAATGGGGTGTGGACGGTAGTTTTTCACTAAGTGCCATCATTCATACGTTTCAGGCCTCAGTGGCTTCGCTTCAACTGCCAGAAATGAAATGCTTAATTGAAAAAACGGTCCAATGGCAGATTCTCTGAGGGGTGCTTCAAGGATTTTCATTCCTGTGCTAAAGGGATACACGAGACCAGAGAAACAGGTTTGTGACAGGAAGGTTGACGGTTTGAATCCCTGCTGGTAAAACTGACCAGAACATACTTCTTCCTTTCTATTAGTTCGCCAATTATTCTGAATTGGCTTATTTTTCTTACCTCTTTTCCAAGTATTTCTGACTCATGTGGGAATATTATCAGACCATGACTGACACCTAATACTGCAATGCTAAAATATTCATCTGATCAAAACATTTAGTCTTAAAATCTCTTTTCTGAACATAATTATACTTGTTCCCAGAAAAAATCCTGAAGCAAGTGAAACTGCATTGGAAACAAGTGGGATTGTTTCATCCCACTGGCAGATTTTCCACTTCTTTAAAAAAAAAAAAAATAAGACGTTTAGACTGAATATGAGACTAAATGGCTTGTTTAAAAAGGATATTTTTTTGTTTTTTTGCAGTGGTGGCATTCCCAAACCTGTGTGATACATGATTATGTTGAATAGAACCACGTTCTTGTAACAGGATAAGTAAAAGCAGCCGTCTCCTCCCTCAATTACCTCGGTTCTCCCATCGCTCAACGCCCCGCCTGCACTAATTGAAACAAACAACTAACTTTTTTGCTCATGTAAGCAACATGCGCTCCAAACCAATTGCATCCAATCAGTTTAATTGACACAGGGCTGTGGTGGCGGACTCACACTGATAGTGGCCTCCTATTTAAAATGAACTCTAAATCTCTGCCCCTCCTCCTCCCCCCTCTCTCCTCTCCAACCCAAAGAGCAGCTCTACTGAAGAAATACGCTGCAAAAAATGTCAGCGAGGAATGAAATCTTGTTTTCCATCTTACTGCATTGTTTTTGTCAGACATAGGGGACAAAGGGGTCAGACATTTTGTTGTTTGGAAAGTGGTTCCATATTTTTCATGAGTTCACTGCAAAGAAGTGAGGATGTTTGTTTCAAGATTGCTTGTTAATTGAAGTCGTCTCACCTCAGTGGTAGATGATTTTGCACAATTTAAAGGGAGCAAAAACACTAAAATGCTGCTTTATTCAAATGTTAAATGATATCTAGATGTTGTGTGAGATAGACAACAATACAAAGAGGTGTAAACTTTATGTATAAGTGCAAACAGCATATTGAACTGCTGATGTTTTAGGTGCAAAATCAACAGATTCTCTTTCTTCCGTGGTTAAAAATCCACAGTAGGTGAACGTCATTGGATGTTTGGTAATGTTTAGTTTCAGTTTAGTCCAACTCTACATAGTTGGACTAAACATAGTTCATAGTTGCCCAATGAGCTGCAGTTTTCAAATAGAAAGAGCTTCAGTCAGATCAGCTCACATAAATCAGGAAAATGCAAAGCGAGATCCTAAATTTGGTTGGACACTGTTAAAGGCTTGTAGTGGTGTTGGTGGAAAGGAACTGAAACTGAGGGAACCCTCGCACTTTAAGAAAAGTGAGATTTTGAAACAAGATTAAATTCAAGATTTTGGACAATTTCATTCCCAAACAAACTCATCTTTTAAAAATATTTCCACGCAGGATCTCCTGTATTTTTAGGGATATTCAGGGCTGAACTGAATAATGATATTTGTTTCATGCTTCAACTCATGATTGCTTTCATTGTTGATTAATCTATCAATATCTGTATTTTTTTTTTTGATTGATCAATTAGCCATTGTCTGTAAGTGTCTAAATAATGACAAAGTGTCATGTGAAGTGATTAGAGTCCAAAGTGAGGTCTTCAAACTGCTTCCTCAGTCTGAGCAGCAGCCAAAAATTCCAAAGTATTAATTTTATAATGATATGAATGTAGAAAAGGAAGACAATCTTAGCATCTTAGTGATCTTGGTGAAGCTGGAATCAGAAAATGTTTGACAAAAACAATTAATCACTTAATAATTTTTCAACCGATCCACTAATGAACTTTCAGCACTGGTTTTGTTTATTTCTGCATTTTTAATAGATTTGCTGCATTTTGGAAAGGAGCTCCTCACTTCCTTCAGTGTGTTCGAAGCCGTACAGTTGCTGTCTAAGCAGGCAGATTCTCTAATGAAGCAGCGGGTATCAGCAGATGTGGGTCTATAACTTAATTTCCCCCCCTCAGCTATAGAGCAGATCCTATGGCGTGTAAGTGGTCTTGATGGATGAGCACTACAGCTCGTCATAACCAACTCCCCAACATCCAGCACCCATCCTCCTCTTCCCTTCAGCCCTGCCTTCGCCGTCGCCAAACAACCGTAAATAACTGTGATTCTGATGTTTCATGAGAGATTCTGAGAGATTCGTGATCCTTTGGCCCCTGAAACCTGGAAAAAACCTGCTGTGTAATTTTAAAAAAGAGGCATATTTCTTTTCCTTGTTCCTTAAAAACCACACTTCCTGCAGATCTGTGTTTTTTGTCCCACATTGTCATCACTGCAGGAAGGAGGTGACAGACGGGTGCCAGCCAAGCACATCATCCCCTGAAACAGCTGAAATATTTACCTGAGCAGAGAGACTCACAGGACTTCATGTTTTGGTTTCACTTCTAATTCACTGCCTCTTGCATTCCTGAGTCTGCAATGCACTGAGAGCTAAACCTCTAATCCCTAATTCACATGTTGTTTGTGACACCTGAAGCAAAAACACAGCAAAAAGGTCATCCAAGTGTCCCCGGTAGATCACTGGCGCTCCATTACTGCGTTCACATGCACTTTAATAATCAGGTTTTCCACCAAGTAAGGACAGTTATCTGATAATCGGGTTAAGAGATTAACAGAAATCAAATTATTCAAGCTACATTTCTGCTGGAGAAACCTGATTATTGGGCCATGTGAACCCTTTCTGAACGTTTTTTAATATGTGAGCATGTGCAGGAAAAGAGACCTTATAAGGAAAGAAATAAACACACTCAACGCTCACAAGAGTAAAAACTCTACTTGCTCTTTGAAGAATGGTTAATGATTTCATGTCAACGTTGCCACTGATGAAGATATAAGGAAACAAAAAACAAAACACGTGTTGCCACCCTCTGCAGTGGAGGGGCGGAGCTTGGCCGGCTGTGAGGAGCTGCAGCAGTCTGGGAAACACCAGAAACTACTGGACTACACCAGGGTTCCTGTTCCCCCAGTGCATCAGCCTCAGAGCTACATGCACGAGCGTGCACGTGGGTTGGAGTGGCATGGAGGAGGAGCTGAGTCTCATGTGGGAGGGGTCAGAAAGCTGCTTGAGCTAAATTTTTTTGATGAAACTCTGCCCATTTTACAATGTTTCCTACACAAGCTTTAATGAATAATCTGATCAGTAGGCCAGGCCAAAAAAACCCGGAATGTTCCTTTAAGGACGACAGCATACACCAAGACCACTTCAGCCTCTCTCTTTCACACACACACTCACACACACACACACCACCTCTCTCTATCTCTGACATCATCACAGAGGCGTGGACAGTTGTGTTTTGGTTTCTCTGAGCGCTGACTGGGTCTCTGCCATCAATTATTCACTGTTGGAGAGGCTGAGGTTTCTCAGGCTGGGAGAGGTCAGTGAAGCAGGTCAGATTGGTCTGTTTGTGTCATGGACTAAATGCGACCAGTGTAGCTGGGTAGCCAAACCTTTTCAGCTAGCTCACAAGGCTAATGGCCTGTATTAATGAACACACACTGAAATGCTCCAAAGATTTATTGCGTGTCTGATAAGCAAGAATCACTATCCTTTCCAGAAATGTTGATGCTGTAGTGTGCAGGAATCCCTGTATTCTGATATTGCCTTCACTACTCTGTGCAAGCATGTGCTTTTGACGTCATGCAGATCTAAGAAGATTCGTTAGCATTTTCAAAACTTCTGCATCAAAATTATAATCTATGGGAGAAATTAATGGGGATTTCCTTCTAAATAATTTGACATTTGGACATTATCTGGCAAAATCTGAATCTAGGATGAAAATCTGTGATGTGAGCGAGGCCTTAGAGGAACACAGTGTGTCACCAACCAACCACTATACATGCACACAAAGAAACATCTTAACAAATGGATCCAAGCACACACACACACACACACACAGAACGATGGTATCTATGGTGGGTCCTCTCAGCGTATCCTCTGTCCCTCTGCGGGTGGAGCTGTGGGGAACATGTGGCCAGGCGTCCATATGGGGTAACCTGAGTAAACACGGGGTGAGGCCGCCATGCGTTGGTGCACTCTGTTGACTGTTTCAACAGACATGTTTTCCCAAAGCAAGAAAAAAAATACACTAAGAGGGGAGCCTGAAGTCACGGCTCAGTTCACCGTCGCCTCGGGAACCCGATCGCACTTTAAGATCACGGCCGCTGGTGTTTCACCTTTTTGTTTTCAGACTTTTAAGTTGTGTAAGAGATGATTACACTGCAAAAAATATTCGTTTAGTCTCATATTCAGTGTTAGAATCTTGTTTTTCTTCCAACAAGGTCAATAATCTGCCAGTGGGATGAGATAATCCCAGTTGTTTCCAATGCTAATCAACTTGTTTCCAGAATTTTGTTGACTCAAGTATCATTTTCTTGATCCTTGTCTGTCTTATTCTGCCTTGTTTCAACACATTTATACTTGTTCCAATTTGTGAAGAGTGAAACTGCATTGGAAACAAATGGGATTTTAAGTGGGATTTTAAGACAGAATACGAGACTAAATAACTTGCTCAGACGAAAATGTTTTGCAGGTTACACAAATTGCTTTCCTTGAAAATCCATTTCTGCAGTGCAGTTTCGAGCTCCTGCGTATGACTGAGTGCATGGCAGAGTTTTGGCTGTCTTCTGTCTTTTCCCCTCCACCTCAATTCACCTGCGGTTGCAGTCGCAATCAAAAATGCTAATTACCCGAGCGGCTTAATCAACATTAGAATAATTATGCCATTAGAATACAAGCATGCTGCGACGAGTGTGGGATGATAAACTCTTGTAAAACATGTGCCGTTTATTTGATTAACATTCAGAACACAAAGATGGCTCCCCCACACACAAAACACTTGATTGATTGAGACGGTGAGATGTACCGAGCAGGAAGAGGAACAACGCAGGTGCTCGAGTTATGAGGTGTGAAGCAGCAAATACAAACTTATTACTGTTGGGTGGATCCTAGTTTAGTCGTCATTAAGTCATTTAGCCTCATATTCAGTCTTAAAAAATGTGTTTTTTTCACAAACGAGGTCAATAATCTTCCAGTGGGATGAGATAATCCCGCTTGTTTCCAATGCTAATCAACTTGTTTCCAGAATTTTCTTGAATCAAGTGTCATTTTCTTGATCCTAGTGGGCTGATCTGCCTTATTCTGCCTTGTTTCAACACATTTATACCAGAAAAATTCCTGAAACAAGTGAAACTGCATCAGAGACAAGTGGGATTATTTCATCCCACTGGCAGATTATTTGCTTTAGTTTTAAAAAAAAGATTTTAAGACTCGATTTCATACTAAACAACTTGTTTAGATGGAATTTTTTTGAAGTGCACTCTGGGGAAAGTCATAATTTACATGATTTGGTCCCTAATTGTTGTGTTTATTATCAAAGAAAATACGTAACAAATGACTTGTTGAAATGGTTCACATAAAAAACGCAGCAGACTCTTCGCCTCACAAACTGAATATGAGCTCTTTTTTCACCAGGACATAAAGTTGGTCGAAGAGACGAAAGGAATTGATTTCCAATCGAACGGGGATTGGGCGTAGCCACTCAGATTATCATCAATATTTAAGCGAGCGGTGAATTAGTGGTATTTAAGGACTGTTTTGCTGACGTTTTGACCTTAAGTGTCTCATTTTGGAGACGAGGAGGGGAAGCCAGGTCAATACTGAGACGCACACAAGTCAATTAATGCCGTAAAGTGTGTTTTCTCCTCTTTCTCTGTTCTTCCTGAGTGGCAGACTGAACTCTAAACACCATCTGCCAAAAAGTCTCCCTAAACTTGACCCCGCCGCCCCTCGGGGTCAGCTGACCTCTGCGCCGTGGGCTATCCCGAGCTGGGCGAAAAGAATTGAGGCCTTCATGTAAGTCGGACTGACGTGACTCGAGGATTCAGTGATTTATCTGAAGAATCGTAACCTGCGTTCAGCGACGTCAAAACAAAAGCAGCAGGACTCACAGCGTCTGCAGGGACGGGACATTAAAAGCCCATAAATCTGCCGGAGAGGTCCACAAGTGCTCTGTCACTGCTGGTATTTAAGATGAAGGACATGACGACTAGACAGCCCGTTACCCAGAATGCATTCCACACAGGCGTCTGAGTAAGGTGCACTTTCGCTGACTCGCGCGGGGCATTGTTGATTACGTAGGATCTGTTTTTCATCTTTTCTCGCAGTTTGAGCTGAAGTCTCAGACGCCCAGAGGCTGCAGACCAGCTTTTAATTACACTGGGAAATGTTTTATTTTTCTTGATTTAAAAACAGGGAAATAATTCATTGTCTCTTTGATATTGTTTTAGAAAAGACAAAGACAACGGATGCTTCATTAAGTGTGCGAATATTTGCATTTTCTCCTCTGGGAGACCTGTGGGGTAACGATTTTTATATTAACATTAATATACAATTCTTTTATTACTTCTGTTGGTGAACAGTGTGAGTTAAACGCTTTTCTTTTCAGGGAAAAACTTTGTTTACTGCGTTCGTCATCAGGAAGTTTGATTTTATATAAAGTTTCAACAAACACTGTCAGATGAAAAACATGTATCTGAGGACCATGTTTTTTTTTTAACTTATAATTCAAATATGAACTAATTAGAGCGATGCAATTACCCAATTTAACAAGTCATTTAGTCTCATAGCCTTTCAATCTTGTTTTTATTCAAATGAGTGAAAAGATCTGCCAGTGAGATGAAATAATCCCACTTGGATCCAGTCTTAAATCAAGAGATTAAGACTGAAAATGAGACTAAATGACTTTTTAAGATGAATAATTTTTGCAGTGAGATCAGAATTGTGGTTTTGCATGTCTCTGTGGCATTCAAGACCAGAAGGAAATAGGTAAATTCACTCAAAAATACTCAAGGATCATGAGAAAAATAAGATCCCGTTGTATGTTAGAGCACTGTTCGTGTCTCCTACATGTGAGCCGGGTTTCTATCTGACTTGAAACACGGGGCTGCAGGATCCTCTCTGCTGGACAACAGATACACGCTGCAGCTATTGATCTCTGCTGGTATTTTAAGTTTTTGGGGTGAGGGGCGCTCTATCAGGTTTCCACGCACAACTGCTCAGTCTGCCGGCGAGCCGCCCCGTCCTCACAGCCCCCTTCTGTCAGCGGGGCGGGGCGGGGCGCCGGGCGGCTGGGGAGGGAGGGTTCGCTCTGATGGAGTTCAGAGGGGAAAGACAGATGAATGAGTCTTAGATTCTGTAGTTACTTCAGAAGTGTTTCACCCACACTTCTTTGGTACTTTGGGAGTATTAAAATTATAGTTGAATGTAAAATGGCTTTAATGTTCTCCATCATAATATGGTACATCTGTGTAACAATAAATAGCAGGATATTCTTTCATTTTATATCAAAATTCTACTTCCAAGAAAACAGCGTGGTGTTAGAAGTTAGAAGCATCTCAGATTTCCCATTTGAACCTGCAACTTCCAAACTTTAAGGGGTTGAAAACAAAATTTGTGGCAGTTTTGCATTTTGCACAAAGCATGTTTTGTACTTTTGAAAACACTCGAAAAGTCCCTTCCTCACTTATTGTCCCACCCTGAGATCTTCTTTCAACTATTACAGAAGGCGCCACTGAAATGTGTTTCTTTGTGACAAAAAAAATCAGCAATCGAGGATATTAAAGGAAAGCAATGGGAACAATCTATCATATGCTTAATTCAAATATATACAAATTAGCAATCCCACCATAATAACCACACACACATTATCACACTGAGACACAGACCTCCTGGTAGCAGGGCTGATTACTGATAATGTAGTGCTACTTCAGTCTGAGAATTTCCTCATTTTGTAAATGCTTATGTTGTCTGAGACCTAAATCCCCATTTTCATCTATGCGTTTCCAGGGATTTGTTTTTTTAATTGAATGAGACAAAACAAAAAATATATAGTGGGGCTTCTATCGACACATAACCGTTGAACGGTACAGTCAGGCCTCACATTCAATCCTTGATAGACACATCCCTCAAAACAAAAACACACGGCTCACATGGGAAATAAGCAACAGCGAGCCTAATGATGGAAACAACTTAATGTGGCGGCAACATTGCCCAGACTCCTCCCCGACAGCGAGCTTCGGCGGTGTGTGTATGCGTAATGTCCATTTGGGACGGGCGAGCTAATTTACAGCGCCCGAGAACAACGCCGTACAGCCGTAATGATCGCCGAGCCATCAAAGTCGGCCCCGATCACAATCAGACTCTCCTCCAGTCGCGGCCCGGGCAGGGCTGCAGAGCGGGGGATTAATTTGAAACCGAAGCTGAGGTTTTGAAAAATGACCCGACCCTGTTGTAGCACGTCAACCTGACAGGAAATATGTGGACGGCGAGGTGTCCTGACATTAACGAGACGCCTCGCAGCTGTGGGGGAACGGGAAATCAAAATGATTGGGTTCTGCTCTTTTTCCTCCCCCCCCCCTCCTCTGTCTCTGACTCTCAGCCTCTCACTCATTCACACATGAACACACACTGTTGGCCGTCACCCATAATCCTCCACTTTCTGACTCCAGCCCGTTGCACAACTCCAGCAAGAACTCCTCAAAACGCCAAGTCTGCCAGACAGCGATGACGGGGAGAGATGACAAGAATGAAGACAAACGTCTGCGAGACACATCGCTGTCATATCAATTACATCACACGCCTGGGTATCGATGGATAAAACGTGACTCCAAAATGAGCGCTTTGCTAAGGTGCTGTAATTGATCGTGTGAATGATGAACCCTGGACTGGAGCTTCGGGGCGGTGGTGTGTCTCCAAAAGTCTTCCCCGGGGAAACATCTTCCCCACCTCGTGCCACTGGCCTTCTCGGTAACGCTATATCCACATCACAGAGGCTGGCCCCATTGATTTAGCACTTAGCTCCATCGTCCCACATGAACGGTTATCATTTTTGGCCCGGGGCCAGAGTCCAGGCGTCAAAGTTACCGATCAATGGTCCGAAGTTTGAAAATGTGAGGGGGGTATGGGAGGTGAGGTGTGGATTACAGGAAATATGGTGTCATAGGGACCTGGGTGAGAGTTTGTGTGTGGATGTATACAGACATAGGGAGGTAAAGGGGAATATTAGTCATATTTAGTTTTTTAGATTACACTGCAAAAAATGTCTGTCGTAACAAGTAATTTAGTTTCATATTCAAACTTAAAAGAAGTGGAAAAAATCTGCCAGTGGGATGAGATAATCCCAGTTGTTTCCAATGCCGTTCCACTTCTTTTCCAGGCAGATCAGCTCACTGGGATTCAAAAAATTCTGGAAACAAGTTGATTAGCATTGGAAACAATTGGAATTATCTCATTGCTGTTACATCCAAGGGACCTGGTTTAAACAGACAACACAATAATTGTCTTTATTCAGAACCAGGAGACTTTGCCTCATTCAGTTTTTTAATGTTTTAATGTAACAGCAGATGTGATGCTGACATCTGCTCCTGTTGCAGATGGGAGAGACAGGTGCTGAAAGGGAGCATTTGACAGAATGACTCAGCACATATCACCTTGTTATGATTTTTCTCTTCCAAAAACTCAGACATATTTTACTTCTGCAGAACCCAGGGGTTTATACACGCAGTCGCTGAACAAATCACACAGAGCCAAAGACTTTCCTGCAAAATCTGAACTTTTAGATTGTTGGTGAAACATCTCTTGAAATATCTGTGAGGTATTTATGTAACTGTGACACATTGCATGAAGGATGATGCATTATCTCTGCATCATAATATTTCTCTTGAAGGCTTCAGCTGCTTTCCAACACGAAGACAACTTCAGCCTTTCCATCAAGAGAGTTTGATTGCACTCCTAATTTCAGGACAGTCTGTTTAAGCACTCTCCTGGGACTACAGGCAGTGTGGTGGAGCAGATGGGAAGTTAGTGATCATCTGCATGAGATTTGAGATCTGACCCCGTTCACAGGGGCCACAGTTTGTCTTTATGTTTTCATGTCTGAGTCTCTGAGTCGGTCTGCACGAGCTCTAAGATTTCACTGGACACCAAAACTGAGATGGACCTAGTGGCAGCAGAAGTTAGTTAGTCAGTTATTTAAAGTTTGAAGGACTTCATTACCCAGAAATCATGCTAAATCATGTTTTTGCTTGCCGCCTTTGAGGAGAAAGTTTTGTTTTTTTCTCTAAAGTTGTAAACCATCACATCTTACAAGGGGACCATCCCAACATCTGAGATTAAATTGGGCAGAATCGGGGTATGTTTAGGCGGTCCCATTCTGGACAGATGGGATACTCTGTTGCCAATTTGTGATTTTGGTTAAGATACACTTGTGTATTATTAAAAAGATCACTTTAAACCCATAGTTAGCACAAAGCAAATATAGACTTGACCTGCTAATTTTAGGCTATTTGAAAGATATCAAAAGGGGAACTGGAGGGAAGTGATTTTTTTTTCCAATGTAGACATTATGGACCAGATCTCTGTATCTGGTCTTATGGAAAGCTCTGTGTGTTGGGTAATGAGCTGTATGGGTATTGATGCCAGTGTCCTTGGGTGTACCATATAATTTGAAATGCCACTGGATACAGTTACAGAGGTTATTTTTAGCTCTGCTGTATGGTGCATGTATAATTCAAATGGCATATAAGGCACCAAGTTATAGTTCAGGCGTATATTTTTTCTCTGGATTAATGCTTTTATTTGTGACCAGTTTGGTGAAGAAAAGATGGTCAGAGATGATTATCCCTCTTTATTCACTTTAAAAATAAGCACATTTCTCAACCTAATATTTTTCCCCAAAGGAAGCTTTGTTTAATCAAATGTTATTACCCTTTATTAGAAATAGTATTAACAGATGAGTGGTTTGTGAGTGGAGTAATTTACCACCCTCTTCCCACGTTGTCTAAAATTGGGACAGGTAATTATGTTATCATCATCCTGTTAATTCACCTAATAATTTCTCATTTATTTAGATAATGAGATATACGATTCAGCTCTCCCATCTAATAGTCTACCTGTGGCTTCTGGAAACATTATAGCTCATAAGCGTGGCTACCTTTTTGTTTTTGTTAAGGAGCCTACAATGTTGTATGTCTCCCCAGCAAAATGGGAACGGCAAAAGAATTAATATTCATTTAAATATCAATTATGTGCTTTTCCCTTTGGCTGTTTTTCAGAGCATGCTAATGGTTAACCCCTGCACCAGGCAGCTGAAGATTTATATACATTAGCAACCCTACAAAACAAGTGCTTTGCATGTGTAAGAGGATCTCATCTGGTCAGACTCACTCGCCCCCTCCCAGCTGCTTTGCCCTTGCACTGGCTGCTCTGTGTCTCACCCAGCAATTTGCTATCGAGTGTTAAGGGGATTGTTTGAATGCAGCTACAGAATATGAAACTTGTGATACAGAGGAAATCCCGTGGATAATGTTAGAAGTGCGTCCATCAGTGGAACTGAAGAGCCAGATTACTTACAAGAGGCTTTGCAGTCAAAAATCTTCTGGCAGCCACTGTCAGCTGCATCATGGATTTCCATTGGAGAATTAGCTATGTACAAATAATTGCTAAATATATAACAGGCAGGACAGAAAAAGCCACAGCCCCTTCAGTGGTCATTTTCTACTCCAGTACCAATGTTTATGTGAACATGCATGGACGATCTACTGCTAACGCTAACTTGTTAGCTACTGCCAGGTTTCGAAGATTGAGTCAAGGCGAGCAGAAAACTTTTACTGCACTGCCGTCAGTAAAACTAAAAAACTTTCAGGCACATTGCACTTCTGGCCGCATGCAATCAGTGACGTTGCCAGAGGTACTTTGCCTTTGGCAGTTGCTAAAAGTACCTTTAGCAACATACGTAATGTCCAACATACATAAAAACTTTCAACCCGTAGAGGGCAGTGCAGCGAAGTTTTCTGCCTTTTGTGATTCAGTGTTGACTTACTCTTTAAAATTCCTTTAACAATTCTCCAGAATTCTGTTATGTGTTCAACAAGAAGCACAGAGAGATTACATGAAATAATAATTATTTCATGGACGGCAAATATGTCATGGGAAGCCTGCTCCACTTTTAAATCATCAGATGTGAATCTGAATCTTGCAGGATCTATTGTCAGTGTGATTCACTTGAAAACTGTTAACTGGAATGCACTTTATTCACATTTGAACATTGTCGACTTTTCAAGTTTGCTTATAATTTGTGCAAAATACGATAATCAATTCCCGGTCACAAAGCACAGAAATTAGCAATGTCTGTTCATTTCTGTTAAAATTGCCTTGCCTTGCCTTGCTCAAAGGCACGTTGGCGGCAAGCAATACTGCAGCCATCCTCCATCCTCCGGCACACAGCTGGGAGACACTCCCTCTCATGTTGGTGTTGAAAATCAACCCAGCAACCACCTAGTTACTAGTCGGCCTCGCTGCCTCTAAGCCAACGCCTCGTTATTAATGCTTGCATCAAGGCGGGCGATAAATTCATCCTTGCACGTAGCCTTTACTGCAGTCACAAAATAAAAGACGTGCCATTTAATAGGACACAAGTAATATTGGCTGTAACAGGCCACCGGGAGGGAAACTACAACATACAGCACTTCAGAACCTGGGCTGTACGTCTCCGTTTAAGAGGTCTCGTAAAGATTTGTTCGCCGACTTCGCTCCTCCAAGCCAGGAGAAAATTGTGTGCCATTGCAACAAATGAATACCGAGGTGTCTTGGAGGCAAATGAATACCCTTCACTCTGAGTGGATCTGAGCCCCACTCGAGCAGCCTGGAATCATCGTCGGCTCTCCCTCGTGTCACCTCTAGCCTATTAGTCTCTATAAAGGATGATGAATTAGAGACAGAGGGGGAGGCAAGCCTCAGTACCGATGTCGAAGATGGGGTCATAAGAATGATAAAGTGAACAGCATGAGCGCTTTAATGGGCGACGCCAGCAGAGCGGGCGGAAAGAAGGAGGAACATGAAATCTTAAAGAGGGGATTTCCATGTTGTTTCTCTCGCTTTCTTGTGGCCAACGCAAACATTTCAGAGTTCATATGAATCAAAACCTGTTTTCTTAAGTGACATCTCAGGTTAACGGGCATTGTTTTCACAGGCAAGGTTGACTTTCTCACCTGTCTGGTTGATAAATAAATACAATTTATCAAAACTGGAAGACTGACAAGATCCACATAGATTAGATCAAACAGATCAAAATGACTTCTGTACATTTAAATTAAGAGAATCAACACAAAGCTTCATTAAAAATCTGGGTATCTCCCAATATTAACTTGAGCTGTACATGAAGAAAAATAGTCTGCCAAACACATCAAAACTCAGACGTCTCCTTTCCTCCCATGTTTACTTATGAAATCAAAATACAAAAATGTGGAATTTCGCTGTCACCTGATTTGGGCCTTTGTGTGAAAAGCTCAGTCAGTGAATATGTGAAAAAAGCTCAATAAATCTCCATGTGAACAGATCTGGCAGTGGGGCAGCAGTGTGTCAACAGGGGGCGACAAACTGCACTTACAAACTTCGATTGATATCCTTGATATGAAGCGAAAGTGATTTTTACTGTAGATATTATCCTGTCAAAGCACACAACATCCTAAAATAACCCAAACATATATTTTTTTTACATATTTTAAATAAATTTGAGGCTGTTAGCTCTTGAAGAAAATCAAGTAATCCTATGACATCATCAAATTGCATCATGTTTCATGCTTCCATACGAACATTAAAACTTTATGAAATTATTTACTTTTGCACAATCAAAGACTTTATCAGGGATTTCCCATTAAGGACAACAAAGTGCTAAGGTGTAAGTGCGGGATTAAGTGAAAATTGTTTAATAGTAGGTATTTACCTAGACAACCAATGCAGACTATACTGGTTGATCAGTACAAGCGAGGAAATAAAACTTTTGCCTCCCAAAATGACAGTCAGACGGTCTTACAGCACAAGAGAGTGAAAACAAATGGCCATCATTTAATATTCGGAAAAAGAGACACTTAGCCGGAGCTCTTAATGGGTCTTTGTCTTGCAAAACCTTTCATCTGACATTGACAAACGAGGCACGGTGCTACCTGGGATAACAGCATATGCATTACTTCAATGCTAATGGCCGGACTGAATGAGGTCATGTACTTTTTTTTTTTTTTTAATTCACGCTGCGCCACTCCAACTCCTCTGCAGCCATTCAATTTTACTGTGATATGCAAAACAATTTAGGGTAAACTTTGTAATGTATTTGTACCCACACTGCACTCAGTACATGGATGGAATGCACTGGCATCACATTTCAAATTAAAATATTAATAAATAGCACTATATAAATATCTGTAGATGGCTTTTATGGTTTATTTAATTATTATTTTTGGGGCCTTTATAAAGAAGATCCTCCCGTGTGATTTTAGGCAGGCATTCATGTTTCTTCTCAACATTACATAAGGTAATAACGACATATTTGTGCTGTTATTCTGTAGAAACAGTCTCTCACTGCCGACAGTCTGAGTGTCCGTTCTCTGTTTTTTGGTCATATGAGGGTCTCGTCACAAAAGCAGACACACAGCTGTGTTGAAAGTGACACGTCCTCTTTCAGAGTGTATTAACCTCTCATTCTGCTGCTCTGCCATGTGAACCTGCGGTATCCTCTTCCCTGCATGGATCGGTGACAGCTGAGAAGCTAAGTATTGTGTAATTGCAGGAGCTGCGGCAGCATGCCGTGCAATAATACGTTAAGTGACTATTAATCATTTCAGTGACAAATAACAAAATAAAGGCTAGACGTGGGAAGAGACTTATATTTGATTGATGTTCTCCGGGCAAGGCGCCCTGTCGCTTAATTGCTGATGGGGCAACCTTCTTTTTCGAAGTGTGTGTGTGTGTGTGTGTGTGTGTGTGTGTGTGATGGGAGGTGAGGGCTTGAGATAAAGAATCTGGCTGTTTTGAACTGTTTTGTCTCCTATTTGCAAATGAAGCGTTACTTTCCAAAATGAGACACCCACTTTTTGAAAAATATGACGTCTGCTCTGACAAAATAATTGCTTGTATAGAAGTAAAAGGAATAGATTGACCTATTTCTGCTACTCTATTCATTTTCTCTTTGGAAATGCACTGACATTGCTTGCCGTGTTAAATTGCTCTTTTGACAGTGATAACGTGTTGAGAGGTTTACAGATGTCTCCGTGTCTGCGGGGTGAATCATCGGCTTTGCTCTTTCTTTTTGCTCAGTTGAAAAAGAGTGCAGAGATGCCCCTCAGCTGCTGACATATTTCCACCGGTTCACCCAATCATTTCTATAAATACCACTGATAAGTCGGTGAGATTATCATACTTGATGTTTGACAGTTTTACACACTCGCTGGATCATTTGTGGGATCAAAATAATTTCAGCTACATGGCAGATAAGCCTGGTGTCGCTGCTTGATGCAGCTGACACGCTGCGTTTGATAAATTGACGTGAGGTGAACGAGAGGCGATCGCTACCTCAGTGATTTGGAGATACAACAGTTTTATCAAGGATTAGTTTAATTTAATATGTTTAACAATTACATACTGCAAAAAATCTCCTCATTTAGTTTCATCTTCAGAGTTCAAATCTTTTTTTTCTTTCAATAAGGTCAAAAATCTGTCAGTGGGATGAGATAATACCACTTGTTTCCAGAATTTTCTTGAATCAAGTGTCATTTTCTTGATACTTGTGGGCTGATTTTTTGCATTATTTCTCTTTTTTCTTCCTATTCTATTCACTTATTTTAGGATAAACAAGATTTTAAGACCGAATAAGATTTTTTTGCAGTTGAAGTTGGAGAAGTGGCTGCAGGGTTTCTGGTTTGAATCCCAAAACAACCGAGGAAAATTTGGAAGGGGAAAGTAAATAAGAAATGCTCTCTCTACCATCAACATCCGCTGTTGAGGTGCTTATGAGCAAGGCACATTACCCACAAGCAAATGCTTTTGTGAAACAGGAAAATCAAATACACTGAAATTCTTCACACTGCACACAGATGTTATGACATTTCATGACAGGAGGAAGAAAATGAAATTGCAGAGCAAACAAAAACAAATTACAGCTGAAATCAGAAAGTTTGATTGTTCAGTGTCGGTATGATCAGAGAAGCTCTGTCTTCACCAGCAAGAAATTTGTGAAATTTCGAATTTTTCTTTACAAATTACAGACGCTGCAGATCCACAGTGGATTAACCGATCACTAATTATCACCAGGTTTACTGCAACTGTGTGAAGCAGGACGGTGCTCAAACAGACTGCACTTCCTCTGAAAACCTTCCCTGGATAAAAATGATGACACAATTGCTGTTGTTGTGCAACACACACGTCTGTCATCAGAAACTCTCTCCTCTTCTATCCTGTAAGTTCTCCATCACTGGGCGATTAGGGCGGCTGGATGATGGATGGGGGCAGAGAGGAGGCTGCATGCTTCTTCTCAGGCCTACATGTCACGGACACGGATCCCTGGCGGCCATCAATCTGGTACCACGGCCTCTCAAACCTGCGTCCAATAACACGGCGCCGCTTCAGACTGAGGAAGAAATAAGAAGCACGAGACATAGAGAGCGAGAGCGAGGGAGAGGGAGAAAGAAAACAAGCTGTTCACGCTGACATCAAATGCACCTCAGAGGGTCGTCAAGAGGAAGCGCTGAGCGAGCGCCGTCCCGCTACGGGCGCCTACAGACAGGAAGTGAACGGCGGGCGGAGAGAGCGTCTGCGAGCAGAGGATGAGCTGATGCAGGAGGGAGGAAGCGAGAATCACCTCTTCCTCCTTTTGATTCCAGATGATTTATGAGACGACGTTCAACGTGAGGCGCAGACGAAATCACTGAGGATGTCGTGGTGAATCAGACGCTGAACTGTCATCGTGATCGTCACGTCATGATGGTGAGGCGACGTTTAGCAAAACAGGCTCGGCATTATTTATAATATGAGGCAATAAAGATCGATTCTCAAAACATAGATGTTCATTTTTTAAGATCTTTTAATTTATACCGCCGTTGATCACAAATAAATTTCTTGTTTCATGCAGTTCATGTGCTCATTTTTTCCAACCGCCCTTTCATGAAGATTTATTTTTTTAAATTCTACTTCAAGTTCATCATTCAGTCGAAAATACAGAGAAACCAATAAATCAACACATTTCCACTTTGTCACTTTGTTCCAGTTTGTATTCTTTATGAAGCTTCATTATGCATCTTCACTTTGTCCTGACATTCATTTTGTCACATTGTTGCATCTTCAAATGAAGCTCTGTTTGATTTTGTCACTCCAGTTGAGACGAGGCTTTCAGGAAGAATAAATAACTGTTTAAAGAAGTGAACTCATCCTCATCCTGTGGTTTTGTGTAACTGGACCAACATTTTCCCTGATTCTCAAAATCACAGATCGCATCTTTAGGTGTATTGATTTATTGATGTTCCTGCAGAGGATCTCTCTCTCTCTCTCTCTCTCTCTCTCTCTCTCTCTCTCTCTCTCTCTCTTTCTCTCTTTCTTTAAACTTAATTTCATGACAATAACAACAGACGAGAGAGCAGTGACAGGTTGACAGGCAGCGATGTCATTAATGTCCTCATGGCAACTGACATGGACGTGCTCACTCTCTCTCTCTCTCTCTCTCTCTCTCTCTCTCTCTCTCTCAGTTTGAAGAGACTGTTTTTAATTGAAGTGTCATCTTTAGGCAGAGGTAATACTATTCCAAATGGCAGGACATTGACAAGAATCCCCACTGACAGCAATTACAAACAAATCCAGCCTGACAGTCCTTCCAGTTACATCAGTGATGTTTCCCGTATCAGAGTGAAGCTCACACACCAGATAGAGATCAATCACACTGAGGCATTTAGAAACAACAGCTGATCTCAGTATTAAAGTAACAATCCACAACATGGACGTATATATAAATGTCTTCCTGTTATGTGTAATTCAAACTGTAGACAGTTCATGAAAGCTTTTTATTTTCTGTTGAAAACACATTGTTAGGTTGGATTTTGTCAGGAAAAATCAAGAAAATAACACTTGATCCAAGAAAATTCTGGAATCAAGTTGATTAGCATGGAAACAAGTGGGATTATTTCATTCCACTGGCAGATTTTTGACCCTGTTTGATTTTTAACACTAAATATAAGACAAGATGACTTGTTAAGATGGATATTTTTCAGTGGAAGTTCACACGTTTCTTGGTAATGGATGTAAATTAAAATGTAGCCAAGAACAATACTTAAGCAAAAATGTATTTCAGGAGCCTAATAGTAAGATTACTGGCTTTAAAAAAAAATACTCAAAAATTTGAAGTATCCAAAAAACTACTCAGTTACAGAAACAGAAATGTAATCAGTTACTTTTATATTTTACATTTCTGATTTGTTTGGAATAAATAGTCAATCTGGGTGGTTAGCATGAGCAGCGTTAGCCACCGTGGCTGAACAGACACAGAAAACAGCGCCACCTACAGCAACTCAAACCCCATCAACAGAAAATCCAAGTCCCGCCCACAATGTTTGATTGACAGGTGATCTCTGGGATGTGCAGAAACACCACAGCAGTGACTCTGCATCAAAGACGGTGCAGAAATAAAAAGACGAAGAGGATTCCCGCTTTGAGAACTTTGCACAAAGAATTCATGGTACCTATAAATCCCTCATCACACACGCAGCGGCTAAAAGAGACTTAACTCAGTTTATTGATTTAACACCTCAACAGTGAAGCTGGATCATGGAGCCGGACGGCAGTGACAGAGGCTCGTACGCAGAGTGTTGGTGGGATTGGATTGGCTTCAGTAATTGATGGTCGGATGTGTTTTCCCACCGATAATGTGTCTTTGCTGTCATGGGGTTGCTGCTTTCCTTCCTCTCGCTCCGTCTGAGCCCTCACTGTCAAAACAGCACATGTGTCTCCCCAATGAAGATGGATTACTTTCTGTCGGGCAGACACTAAAGGATGCAGGGGGAGAGAGAGCGAGAGAGAGAGAGAGAGAGAGAGAGAGAGGAGATATGGGGATAGATGGGGGGGCAGACAGACACATATTGAGCCGTTTCCTATGTAGACTCAGCTTTTAATATGTTGAGCTTCCTGTGTGGCTGTTTTGACCTCCGAAAAAAACCAAAGGGTGGGCGCCTTTAATGTGAAAGTCCCCCTTTACACAGGCCACAAAAACTCAATTATCTTTATTTATTTATTTGTTTATTTATTTATTTATTCATTCATTCATTCATTCATTTTCAAAACTGGCAATTTTTCAGGTGCACAGAATTTTTGTTTATTTTGCATGATGTGTTTAATACATATGTTTTATTTATTCATTTATCTATTTATTCATTCATTCATTTATTTATTTTTATTTATTTATTTAACCAGGTTTGTCCCACTGAGATTGATTTCTTCTCCAAAGGAGGCCTGCACAAGATCAAGTCGAACCAACTTAATTGTGTGGCACATTTCATAAAATCAAATGCAGTGTGATGTGCTTTACAGCTGCACATCTGGTTAGATGCAGGAAAACAATAAAACTGTTTGATGTAACACCCATTTACTATTTCATTATGCACTTCGTGTTCCCTGTGGCGGAAACAGCCTGGATGAAATTTGTTAAAACAGATCCAAACATCAAAATATGTCAGAAATACAGTTTTGGGTACGCAGATTAAAAATATCGCCTGTTGTTTCCGTAGCTGAGTTATGGTTCTAAAAGCATTAGAAGCATTAAAAGCATCACCATCACCAAAAAACATTTTTAAAAGTGCACATGGTTGATGACGGTGTAGATCACAGTAACTGCACACAGCAGACAACTCCTGCAGCCTTTATGTCCATTATGACTCTGTAACTGCAGCTTCCAGTGCTGAAACACACTCACACACACCCAAACCCCGAGCTGCTTCCCTGGCTGCACCGTCCATTAGTGATGACCTTTGACCTGAGCAGTTGTGATCATGTGATTGTGCAACACAGAGGTCATGCTGGCTTGTCAAAACACAAGTGCTGATGCGTGACAGCGTGATGCCCCACGTCTGTTTGAAACGATGTTTTTGTAAAATCTGCAAGGAGCGAGTGAGGCAGCGTTCACATTGTACTGCAGCGGACGTACCAGAGAGGGCGCTCTGCTCTGGGATTATGGGAATATCTGTGACTCCAAACTAATACACATAAGTAAGAGTCAAAAAATATCAGAAACCAAGAAGAATTGCACTTCTCTGGTTATCAAGATTGGGAACATGAACCAAAAGTGTTTGATCAAAGAGACTGAAGCTACCTGTTGTGTGATGCAGTTGTTTTTGTCATGAACCCTGATCTCGCACCTCACTACATTTATTGTTTTCTGCACTTGATCACTTTTAAGCAAAATAACAGAGCGTACACAGAGCACAAATTATCTGCTAGCTTGCTGCTAATGGGAAGGTGGCATTTAGAATAATGGAGTCATACTGTGTGCCCTAAAAAAACAAAAAGAAAGTAATTTAGGCTCATATTAAATCTTAAAATCTTGTTTTCTTCAAACAAGGTAAAAAAAAATCTGCCAGTGGGATGATATAATCCTACTTGTTCCCAATGCAGTTTCACTGCGAACAAGTATAAATCTGTTGAAACAAGGCAGAATAAGGCAGATCAGCCCACTAGGATCATGAAAATGACACTTAATTCAAGAAAATTCTGGAAGCAAGTTGATTAGCATCGGAAACAAGTGGGATTATCTTGAGATTTGAACATTGAATGACTCATTAGGACACTTTAGTAATGGTGTTTGACTCAGAAAAGTCGCATTTTCACAATAGAGATAAATGATCTGATTTGTGCAGATTTCCAACAGGAGCGTGTGGTAAAGAGGTGATACATCACCATGCAGGAAACTGGAACAATAAAACTGCTTTGTCATTGGCTGTTTTGGCCTGAGAGAGGCCTTTTAGCAACACAAATGCATTTTGT
>OMLF01048680.1:0-12152 GCA_900302615.1 Holocentrus rufus | reverse complement strand
GTGCAGGAACCAGATCTAACCCAAACTCCATCCATCATCCCTCCAGTCAGCCAGCACTGCCGGCCATGACTGAGGCTAGTCATGACTGAGGATCAAAGTGTTTTCTAGTTGACTGGTGTTAGAATCTGAACCGGCACAGCAGAGAAGACAGAGAGAGAGAGAGGCAGAGGTAGAGAGACATCAAGAGAGAACAGGAGACTGGGGAAAGACAGGGATCTGGCTCAATGACTCCTTTTAAGCCCCAGCAGTATGGCAACACTGTCAGTCTCTCTGTCCTTCATGGGAGGGAGATGGGAGCTCAGAGGTTAGAGGGCTGGGTTGAGATCAGAAGTTGCAGGTTTGAATCCCTGGACCAGCTGCATGGATGATATATGAAGCTTAAAATATCTAGTATAGACCGTCTCAAGGGGCTGCATGGCTCAGGAGGCAGAGCGGGTTGTCCAGTCATTGGAAGGCTCCTGGTTTGATCTCCGGTTCCTCTGGAGAGTGTGTCGCAGTGTCCTTGAGCAAGACACTTCATGATGAGCAGGTTGGTGCCTTCTCTGATGGCAGAGGCTGATGCACCCCATTCACCCCACATGTGAATGGGTGAATGTAAAGGCTTTGAGTGGTCACTTGACTAGAAAACCGCTATATAAATGCAGTCCATTTATCATCTTTACAGAAAACAAAAAAGGAGTCGAAAAGTCAGATTCTTCACTGTCATCTGTAAACATGCAGTTGGGTTCATTCAATCAAGGACAAAAAGTATCAAGAGTGAAAAGAATTTTGTCTGATCTTTTGTGTTAGATGAAATCTTTCTGGTTTACATTTGGCCTTCAGGGATCTCATCAGCAGTGAAAAAATACTTCATGTAGCAACTTTTAGATACTGATACTTAGTTTGTTAGTTAGTTTGTAGTATGTTATTTTTAGCCCTGCTAGTGAAAGTGCAGGGCTCTAAAGACAACAATATCAGTTGAGGGTTTAGCTCATGTGCTCAGTTAGGTTGTACTTTTGGTTGGTAGACGGTTAGGTTTATCTTTAAACAGGAAGAAGCCTTCACAATCGTAGTCAGTGTTTCCCTATTGTGATGGACACTTTCATCTTTTGTACAGATTCCTAGTAGGGCTGTTCGAATAATAGTCTTGTTCATTTAGCAAAAACAAGTCAGGTAAACCCGATGATTCACCTGGTAGAGCGGGTACCACTTACTATTAAGGACTTAGTCCTTGCTGCCAGTCCATTTGATGCACATCATTCCCTCACACTCTCTGCCTTATCTTTGTTGTCTCTCTGTTACTGTCCAATAAAGCAGAAATGACTCTGAGTCTCTTATAAGACTGTGACGGACTAACAAAATAGTATAGGACAGTATAGGACATGATGATATGCAAGGTACAGGACAAGTCTAGACCACTTGAGAATGGTACTAGAGAAAACCGTTTGGTGTTACTGAGAATCTAAAAGGGTTCTGTGCAACATCGTAAAGGGTTTTACTATGGGACAAGCCTAAAGAATAATTTTTGATTCTAGGTGGAACTCTTGTTATCATTATTATTATTACTATCATTTAGTGGAAGTACAAAAGTACACAGAGTTTCATGGGAAAGTTGGAACACAGCAGAGTTGGAAATAGAGTGGGGAAAGGAGGAATATAGGGCTGGCCTCAGTAATGACCAATTAAAAAAACTCTTTTCCCTTCCTTTACATGATGCACGCTCTGTGCCATGACACAATTTGGTGATCAAAAGAGAATCCACAATAAAAGCTTTTCCCCAGAAGAAAACCGATGTCCTTGTGCAGGAAGTGTAGAATTGCCATGAGTAGACAACATGTTCACCGCACTGCTCTGGTCCTACTAGAACTACTGCCCAACGCAGGAAACAGTTGAGTGATACTGGATGAAGAGCTAAAGAGAAGTGGGAAAATGCAGGGACAATTTTCCTTATAGGAGTTCACCAGCCAGTCCCTGATATCAACAGAGGAAGCTCCCTCTCTACAGTCCCCATCATGCTGATGGTCCCTTGTTGGATGGTAACCATTCACAGCCACGTGTAACGATTCATTAAGTGTACCAGTTATATTGAGTAATTCTTCTGTCTGACTTTTTCACATTTCAACAGTAAAGGGACAGTCTTACATTATTACACGTGTTTATTGAAACTGTAGCTAAAAGTGCTGAATCACATTTTTGACTCAAGTTCAAATCAAAAGGAATTGTTGCAAAAAAGCCAAAGAATCACACTTCTTGTAAAAACCTTGAGAAATTCGGTGTAGTCTATATCAAATCAGATCATCAACATTGCTTGCTAAAGCTATGAAAACAGCACAGAACTGGACTGCATGGTGTCCATCATCCATGAAGCCGAGGGAAGGCATCAATGCAAGTCTTGGCAATCCTTGACACCAAAATTGTTCCTGACACACCCCCTGCTGTGCCTCTGTTCCCGCTGAGGTGCAGTCACAATGAGCCGTCAAAATACCAAACAGGTATGGGTGAGAAAAACACCTGTGTGTGCCTTACAAAAATGCATCATGCGCCATGAGGAACGAGACCAAGGTGATGTTGCAGTTTTCATAAAAACCAATAGATTTATAAGAATGGATCTTGCCTCTGAGTCCGATATGTTGTCGGAATGTAGCCTCCACAAAAACAGGAATGGCTATTTTTGCTCTCTTTCCCCCTCATCCCCCACCTCTAATTGTCTCCCCCTGTTCAACAGTGCCTTTTTGAAGGACAGGGTCTCTCATTAGGCATTCACACCCAGGGCTCGATCCAATTGGACTGCCTAAGGAATCTGAAGGCAATGCAATTGTGTAATTTGCACACAAAGTGGTCTGGATTGATCCAAAATAAACCTCTCAACTTTAAATGTGGGGGGGAATAGGGCGGGCGTATAATTGCATCATTTAGTGAATTGATTGGCTGAGAGTCGATGGAAGGGAATCAGGAAGCAGCAGATAAACGGTGACAGCAGCGCCTTTTAGAACGGGGGACCCATCGACACAAAGACACACACACACACAGACTTAAGGAACACTGATACATGCACACACGCACACACACACAAAAAGCACACACACAGAGAAGCACACACTGGTTTAAAGCATTGAACCAAAGACACAGACACTGAGAAAGAGACACAGAAACACACACCTGGGGGAGCAGACGCAAACACAGATAAACCGAGACACAAACATAGAGAAAGAGACATGGAACACACACACGCACGCACACACACACATACAGACTCAGATTAGACAGCACAAAGAGAGCCCAGGTCCACATCACAGACAGAGTGCTGCAGGGCGGGACAATGGAAGACAGAATTAGAGGCAACAATAGATTTCATTAAGCCAAACTAGACTTAACGAGACAATCGATACGTCATAATTAAAGCGAGGAGGCTGAGAGCGACTTAGACTCTAAATGATGACTGCTCTTATTAAGATGGAGCAGATAGAGAGAGGCTGTCTGACAATAGAGCTCTGTAACTACCTACCACACTGGGCCTTTGTGTTAACACTGGCCTTTCACCAAGACATATAGATAGAAGAGAACGGAGAAGGGGAGGAGGAGGAGGTGGAGAAGAGGGAAGGAAAGGAGAGGAGCAAGGAGGTCTCAGCCTTTCAGTTGGCTGCAATGGTAAGAAAGGAAGAGCTGGTGTGTGATGATGTGAACGATGACACACACACACACACACAAAGTCTTTGTTCCGAGCTACAGTACAGCTCTACTCATTCATATGGACCGACCTTCCACTCCAAAAAACTGCCGTTCCATCTCTCCTCCGCCGACTATTCTAAAAGATCTATCATTTACAATCAGTGCATGTGTCGTTTCACACACACAACCACCATATGCACTCTGTCATCACTGTAGACCAGCATTAGACCCTCAAGTGGAGTCCCAGAGACTTGAAGAATCTATGCCACTGAATTCTGTTCTGGTGTGTGTTAGGCTACATTCAGACTGCAGTCAAAAGTGGCCCAAATCGTATTTTTTGGGGGGTCAAGTGACACAGGTCAGATATTTTCTAAGAAGTGTGAACACTCAAATCTGGCCCAATTTTTTTCCAATCAGATTCAGGCCATATGTGGTCCTAAATCAGGTACAGGTCTGATTTTTTGCGATGCGACCTCAGTGTGAACAGTCACAGCGACATTGATGCGACTTTTACGTCACTCTTGATTGACTTTCATCACAATTCTGTGAGGTCACCTGCCGTAGGAGTCTTGAGGAAAGGCACTGACAGATAAAAGCGAGCAGGATCACAGAGGCAGCAGGAGGCCTGGAACCACAGACCAGGTCTCCACCGCTCCTGAGCCAGAAATACCTGCAGAAAGCAACAGAGGGAGAGAGGAAAGAGACGAGAGAGCACTAAACTACAGGAGAGAAGATGCTGAGTTAGTAACATGAATTAATGGGGTATGAATGCATACAGGTGGAGAAGGAGAAGAGGAGAGAGGTGCTCAGTGCATCATGGGAAGTCCCCCGGCAGTCTAGGTCTGTAGCAGCATAACTAAGGGCTGGTTCAAGGCAAACCTGAGCCGGCCCTAACTAAAAGCTTTATCAAAAAGGAAAGTTTTAAGCCTACTCTGAAATGAAGAGACTGTCAGAAGAGATCAACATGCAGCAGACTTTGTGTTTGGACATGTGGTCTATATGTGGTCTATATGTGGTCTGCAGACCTTTTGCCTCTTCTGGCTTGAGCATAATGGGCAGGTGTAAAATACAAGTCTATTAGCTATCTGTCTATCTATGGTCACTGAGGACTTTTCAGAAGACTGGGAGTGCGAGCCAAGTCTTTTGGGGGTGTCAGGTATCACAGGTGTGGTACCATATTTTAGTGGTAGGTGGACCTCCAGAGTGTCCTCCCCCCAAAACAGACCCAATAGGTCATTTGTTCCTACCCTGTAATACAACCCACGGGAGCATTTCCTAAATTAGCACCCCTACCGGTGGTAAGTGACATCGTAGACAAGTGGTCAGTGTGTTGGACGGATCCACAAAACACAGGACTTTCACGCAGGACAGAGTTCGATTCATGAGTGAAGTGAGACCAGTGTTCGTTTCTGTGTGTTTAGGTTTTGTTTTTGTTTCATTTATTTCTGCATGTTTACTGTTGTGATCATGATGATGAAGGTCATTACTGTAACCTTACCCTAGTTGTAACCTTAACCTTTTCCTAAACTTAAAGAATAATTCCAGTATTTTTGAACCTGGGCCCTATTATCCCCTCCATGTAAGTCTAAATGATAAATAGGACCAAATAATAAAATGGTCATAGTGGTCAAATAAACATATGATATAAACGTCAAACACGTAAATGATCTGTTGGATCATTTTGGTGACAGGTATTAGTATATGTTGAAAAACACTGGCTTGCTCTTTTTTGTGGAGAGTGGCTGGCTTTGGACTTCAGTGTAAAAACACGGAAGTGTAAAAAACAGCAGTATTTTCCGCAGCTGGTGTAAAGTGAAAGTGAAGGACCAAGATCTGTTTTGATCAAACTTATACATCAACAGTAAAACCACTAATTCTGGTGGCGGTGGTGATGTTGAGGCTGTTACATTTAATATACGGGGAAACGCTGTGATGGTATAATGGCCTTCTTCAGTCGCACATGTGCCGCATTAGCACACAGCAGTTTTTACTCACATATGTGAGTGAAATGCTCGGCACTGTAGAGCCCTGTCCATCAACAAGCTCGGCGACTCTTCCAAGTGCATGTTAGCTCAAGATGTGTCTCCAACAGCACCGGAAGTAATGAATGAGCTCCCCTTGAGTGTGATCTCTGCGCTCTGACCTCAGCGGTGACACGCCCAACCATGTGACGTCATAACCAATCACAGGCTGGGGAGGGATCAGAAGTAGAAAAGACACAAGACAAAAGTTCGGCTAGGATGTCGTGCACAAAGCACACCGAAAGAGAGGGAAACACCGCGTCTTTTGTCTTACAAGACGTCTTTTTACCCCAAAAGTTCTACTTCTTCTGAAGCATACTGCCGACTTAAATCTCCGAAGCATGTGCGCCGTAAGATGTTAACTTTGCATCACTTACTACCATCGAGCAAGCCCAGCTCCTATTTACTAGCCATTTATGGTCAACAAAACCAGAAATAATTCACACTGCAACTTTAACTAACAGCCTGTCCAATGAAGGTCCAGTGGACCTCCTTTAGACATGGAGGCTCTTTGGAGATCCATGGAGGTCCATGGAGATTTATCACGGTGGTCCAATGTACATGGTCCAGATGTGGTGGATCGGAGATTTGTGATGCATCTGTAGAGCCTCTGTTAACATTAACATGTTGTCCCAACCAAGAGTGGAATAATATTTATGCCTAAAAGTGTGGGCTAGGTTGGTTTACACTTAACTACACCCCTACTGCATCCTGTGAATAGGAGGAAGGAGGACATGGGAGAAGTAGAGGAAAGGATAGAGGAGAGAGGAGGAGGAAGAATATAAAAAGGTGAAGATGAGGAGGGAGGGGATTTAACTGGGTCAAACACAGGTCAACCACCTCAACCCTCAGGCTAAGTGCTATGTCAATACAAACACGTTCACACATAAACAGACGCACATGCACTGCTGCAAACCTGCAGACACACATGCATGCATGGACACACACAAGTGCCTGTACACGTGCAGACAAACACACACACACAAACACACACAGGCCTATCTCGCTCATATGCTTCCATTCTCTGTTTAATTAGCTCTTATCATTCAGAAACTGGTTAATGTGGCCATTTGTGTTGGTTAATTGTTTTAACAATTATAGACATTGTTAAAACTTTATCATTTAAATGCCAAAACTGGGTTTGTGCAAGGACACCTCTGGTACAGGTTAGCTCAGCTGATCTGTGTTTTGAAGGTCGTACCAACAGTTTTGGAATGAAGCTACTCATTGTCACCATTTTGTTCCAATATTCAATATGTAAACAGAGCTAAGGCTTTAAGAGTATCTGGTTGCAGCAGATGGTGGAAGGTGTGAAAGGCTGATGTAAAAATCACTTTGAACGTGTTTATCCTTTTCAGGGAGCGAGAGGGGAGAGAGGAAGCGACAGGGCTGATGGGAAATGTGTCTTAATTTGGAGGCGCAATGTCACTGGTCTGAGCTAGAGGTTGCCAGATGTCTCTAATATGTTCATTTTTTTTTTATTTTACAGAAATGATTAATTATACTAAGGTATCATAATTGATATGACAATGATGGATGTTTAAAAATGATACATAGAGTATATTTAAAGACCTGTACATAATGTACCAATCAGCAGCGTTCTCATAAAAAAAATTATTCGGCAAAAGTTCGTGGGCTCATAAACACACACACACACACGCGCACACACACACACACACACAAAGGCAAACTTTAGCACAAATCCATACTACAGATAAAAAAACAAAACATGCAGGAGAAACTTGTTTTGCAGTAGATCCAGAGGCAGAGAGGATGTTTTCTAAAACACCCAGGCAATTAATGTATATTTTGTTGCATTCAAATACACTGTCAACCAAACTGAAACTGTAATTACTTTTTCCACAGGGAAATAACACGGAAAACAAAGACAGAGGAATTGGTGCGATGCAAATATACTTCTTCCACGGGGCAAACACCATGTAATCCCCTATTGTAAGAGTATGACCGTCCTCAGCCCACACACACACACACACACACACACACACACACACAGAGGGATAATAGCATTGTAATCAGCTGCAGGCAGCTTTGTATGGGTCTATAATATTTCCTCAGACAGGGCCAAGCTGACTGCTTCAACAATCAATTACAGACTTACACATGTTGGCTAGATGAGAAGGTTGCACACATGCTTAACACACACAAAGGCTTACCACACACACACACACACACACACACACACACACACACACACACACACACAAGCCAAGCATTATGCACTTGCAGATCCAAGCAGATGAGGCAGCTAACAAACACACAGGCACATACATACACACACATGTGTTAAAATTTGTTAAAACGGAATGTTCATGTATATAACATCAACATTACATTTATGTTATATATCTTATGCTTGAAAGAGCCTGTACAGACCCCCTTTCTTGCTTGAAATCCCTATCCTCAATTTCAAATTGTTTGATTTCAAACGTAGACATGCCTCTGGATTTTCCTCCTTGCAGTTATATGAATATTCTAATTGTTGGGTATGTATTGATTAAAAGTAAACCAATCAGGAATGACACAGATCTGCGGTAGCAAAGCCAAGCGATTTGAGACAATTTTATGACACCGCAAACTATTTTTGTAGTGGTTCAACAGTTCGCTAGCTACTGTACATCATGGAGAGCAACAGCGACTCTGAAAGCTCCTCTCCAACAATAAACTCCTCGCCTCCCTCACCTCCCATCAGGGACTCATCTCCCGCTCCCTCACCCCCAGTCCAGGTCTCCTCTGCACCTCCGTCACCTCCTGGTCCGGCTGTCATCCAGCTGTACTCTTTTGAACCGCTAGCAGCAGCCCTGGGTGCGGTGGCAGCCCCATTAACTTTAGAGCAGGCAGAGAGGACAGGCGAAGTTTCTGAATGGTAATGAAAGTTAGTTGGCTAAATTAGATTATTGAATTATTTTATTTATGCGGATCATTGTAACTGTAACTGTAACTGCATTGCTGTTAAGTTTAGGGTTGAAACACTTACTTGTATTTTGTTTTGGCATATGATTCATTGCCATTCACAGCCTAGATATCAACTTTTCAACATGAAAAGTCAAGTTTTCACTGGACAGGCTCTTTAAGTCAGATGAGATGATCTCACACACACACATACACACAAGCACCTACAAGTATGCATGTGTATTTCAGGTGATAAGAGCGATGGTGGTCTATTGCCATCTATTCACTAACACACCAACAATCTTTTAAAAAACATTTTCTTTCCATTTTGGCTTTCTGTTCACACAAATTATTTTTGTAACTTTTGGAAAATGCTCTTCAGAATGGGACTTTTCATTCATTTGTAATTTTCAGCTGGAGTTTTACCTCGTCATCTGTGCCTGTAAACCGCTCAGCATTGTTTATGTCATTTAATTGTTTATGTTTTTAAACTGTATTTATACTTGTACTGGTCAATTTTGTGTGGTACACACTTACAAAATACCATTAGTCAAGAGTCAAATCAACCATCTAATTTCTCTTAGATAAAGCTTTTTTTATTAAATAAAAAATAAAATAATTCCAAGACATGTATTTCAAATCAACATGATTCATTGTGCAAATAATACAGCTTCAGAGTTGCTGTAAGGTTTATTTTTTCACTTTGACAGAGCTAGGCTAATGACTCCTGTAGACTTCAAGTCTTTATGCTAAGTTAACATCAAATGCTACCCATAGGAACCAAACCAGTGGGTGTACAGGGGTGAAAATGGTATTGAACATCTTGTCTAACTCTGGGTAAGCTGGAAAAAGGGCATATTCCTTTAAATATTGTAGAATGTGCTGCTACTCAAAACCAATGCTGTTATAAGTTTAGCTTTGCATATTCTGTAGTGATTTAGAACAACACAATGGAAACCCCAGAACAGCCAGTACATTTAAAGCATGACTTCCACTTCCACTGAATCTAATGAGATCTGTTTCACCCATCACTGACTAATCCATGAAGGCCAGCTTTCAATTTTAAAGTGGAGATGGAGGGAGAAAAGGGTTTCTATTGTCAGACTGAAGCAGGTTAAGGTGTAGAATATATCAGTGGATTAAGCTGCATAATAAGGCCCATTGAAACCCAGTGAGCATATTAGAATGTAGTACAACTGCTTCTCTCACTTTTTCTTGTCTCTCTGTCGCTCCTTGTTTCTTTTTCTCATGTCTCTTCTTTTTTCTTTCTTTCTTTCTTTCTCTCTTTCTTTCTTTCTTTGTGTACTGTCTGACTCTTCAGAACAGAACAGGATAGAAAGGACTGATGATATAAATGATATATGAGTGGTATGTGTGGGAAAGAAGGAATTATTTTCTGAGCACGTTTCTCTTTCCTTTATTCAGTTTTCACTTTAATCCAGTTCAATGGGGTTTTATTACCATGACATGGGGATCCCTTATATTGCCCAATCCTATATATTAGATGTCTATCAAATTGAAATTTAGTTTAAATGATATTAAGTTTAAAACTACTGAAAATCAACAAAGACCAAGCTCATGGCAGTTCAATTCAATCGTGGCATCTTTCTCAACTGTAATATAGTGCACGGCACAGGTGTAGGAATATGGAATTTCCACAGTTGAGAAAATGTAGTGCCAAAGGAAACAGCAGTGGTGAAAATATTCTAAATATAGTGTACACTTACACTGATGCTGATTTTTTTAGGTAGGTTTTTCATAGGTGGTTAAAATGTTATATTGCTGCACCCATCCATAGCATTACATTGCTTACCTTCTGTGCCAGTACTCTTCTCTTCTCTTCTGACACTGAATATGTAGTACTTCATACAACCTCACTTCTACAAACCCCAACTAGCCCATTAAGGATTCAATGCTTCATAGATTAGTTTCTATTCTGAATCTAACTACACTCCAGACATTTCTGGCAGTACCTTGTAGAATTGAGGCTTACCTTTGGGGTTAATTATTTCTTTTATCTCCAAGTTGAGAAAAGTTGAACGATGCAGGTTGTCAGAAATAGCAAATGAATTGTTCAAACTATTTCATCAATAGTATGTCACTCTCTCCCCCACCCTTTGTAAAAAGTGCCTGTCACATACCAAGCCTACCAATTACATACAATTAATGCTTCTAGGCTGATTCCCAGAATTAAATCCCCAATAGGTGACATACTCTCAGACCAAATCGACATTATTATGCTTAAATTTATTCATCAGAATATTCCCCATCTACCTCATCTGGCCATAACCTCCTTGACCTGTTAGAATATCCCAAAATTGATGATGATCTTGCTAATAATTAAGGTAATCTCGACCCTTTACTCGAGACGATTAAAACTCGACAGTGAATCTCCTGGTTCTGACGGATTCTTGTCGAGTTTTCTCCACAAGCTTTCCCGTTTTCTTCCTATTTCAAAGTCAAGGACTACCTCTATCCAAGCAGCTTTAGGCCATTTTCGCTTTTAAACATTAACCGAAAAATTTTAGCCCAAGTTCTGGCTCACTGCCAGGCGATGCCCTCTCTAATTTCTTCTGACCAAACTAGCTTTATATTAAGGAGACACTCATTTTTTTTTTTTTACACAAAAAGGTTGCTAAACATCCTCTTCTCCACCTCTTCCAACTCCCCTGAAGGCATAGTATCCCTCAATGCCAAAAAAGTTTTTGATAGGGTCGAATAGGATTATCTGATTTTATTCTTAACAAATTTGGCTTTAGCTCTGTCTTTAAATCTTAAGTTCATGGATTTGACTCTTACACACTCGCATCTATCCACATTAATGGTATTCAATCCTCACCTTTTCCATTTTTCTGTGGAACACATCAATCTCTCCCTCTATGCAGATGACCTCCTTTTATATATTTCAAACCCCAGTCTTTCCTTCTTTCAATCCTGGCAATCTTGGAATAGTTTGGACAACTTTCTGGTTATAATATCTCCATAAAAATTTACTGATAATCCCCCATCAAAACCTCTCCCAGAAACTTAGTTACCCTTTATGAGAGCTACATCAGATTTCAAATATCTCTTCTTTTTTTAACATATTTTTCAGGTGTTTTGCAAAACTTTATTATTATTATTTAGGGATGAGCCGAGTACTCAGATGAAACGAGTATCCAGTACGGATAATAATTTTTTTACGAGCACGAGTATAATCCGAGTAAAATGTGTTAATATCTGTGCTCGTGAGTATTTTTTTAAATCATTAGATCACTGTGTCCACAAATTTCAAATACTGTATGTTCACATATGTTCACTGAGGTTATAACCAGCTACATCGTGTGTGTGTGTGTGTGTGTGTGTGTGTGTGAGAGAGAGAGAGAGAGAGAGAGAGAGAGAGAGAGGCCGGTGCGCATCCAAGTAAATCGACACACGACTTAATTCAGCACCAGGCAATAATCAAAGAGCAAAGCACAAGTACGTCTTAAGTCTGTGACACCCGTCATCAACCATAAACAACCAAACTTAGAGAAGCTGCCAACAAATCACTGTGTACGCAGTTGAAACTGGACCGCTTAAAAGCATACAGAG
>OMLF01048679.1:0-25813 GCA_900302615.1 Holocentrus rufus | reverse complement strand
CTCTCTCTCTCTCTCTCTCTCTCTCTCTCTCTCTCTCTCTCTCTCTCTCTCTCTCTCTCTCCAGAACTCAATGAAAACTGCAGCTCTCTCACCCAACTGCGCTGAACATGAGGTGAGCACATGGGACAATAGAGCCATGCAGTTTTTTTACTCACACACACACACACACACACACACACACACACAATGCTACTTTATTTATTTTCCCATATATTCCTATTTCAAATGGGTAGGATTTCATTACAGTGATTCAGAGTATGTAGATGTGTTTCAGGCAGCTTGTTTAAACCCCCACCCCCGCTGAAACTAGCTGCTCTCTCACCCATGAGTTGACCACATGGGACCATACACCCATGTACTTTTAAAAAACAAACAAACAAACAAAAACACACACCCTCATGGCTTATTTCCCCTTCCAAAAGACACAGGATGTCATTAGAGTGTTTCCTACCTATAACCTACACTTATAATTTAGTTCACGAGACATTATCCCAATTATAGTATGTATAAATATTCCAATCATAGGTTTCACTCTTGCCACCACTATTTCCCCATGTATAGTGTAGACAGTTACTCAATTCAGTACTAAATCAACAAGTAAACTCTTCCCATATGGCTCCTTGGGACTAAATCTGTTGAAACAGAGGACTGCGGTTCCATGTGTCTCTGAGGGCTACTGATTCAATATCTTAGGCTATAAATAGTAGCCCTTCTGTATAATATTACGACTTTATTTCATATTGCCTGGGGAATTTGAAGATTTCATCGAAACTAATGATCGGTGCAAAATGAAAGGAATTTAAAAGTTCATTTCAACCGTACATTTGAATTTCTTTCTTTTGAATTGAATTAAGTGGTTACATAGCATTCCAAAATTAGATGTCAACCAGTTATAGCAATAAGAATGCATTGGAAAACACAATGATAATGTGATGATAAAAATAAAATTCACACTACTAATATAATAAGTCTAATTATTACAAATTTACTACTGGCTCAGCAGTCCAGACAAAAAACTTGTGCATCTAACTTACAAAACCTCTATAAGTAAGGAATTTTATCTGCAAAACTATTGCAGATACATTTTCTGTCAACTTTTAAACTTTTCACTACATTAGAAAAATGTGTAACAATTTGCATATCATGCCAAAACCCAAGACTCTTGACTGCCAGATTTTATTTATTGACAACAGTATCTGATCTTCACCTGTACATTCATCATTCAATGAATTAAACAAAAAAGAAGAAAATAAGAAAACTAATAAAGAAAAAGAAAAGAGATATTGCATAGAATGCCTCAGGTAGGTGTAATTTTGTGAAAAGTAGCAATGGAAATTTCTACGAGAAGTACGGCTGGACAGAACTATTTCCTACAGAAAACACCTGTGCCGATATCACAGTAAAGCATGACGTCAAGTGTATCATTGAGATTACAGCACAGTTTCATTGTTGAATCATTATTGAATTTTTATGAATAAAAGATCCAAATGGTTATCAGTTTCAAGTTCATTGTTAAAGCTAAATCAAAAGGATTTTCTTTTTCACAGCCTATCAGCTTTACAAAGTCGTCTTCTTGCTGTGAGCTCTTGCTGTGAGAATCGTTACTGCTGCTCCAGTTTGATCGGTCAGTTGTTACTTTGGATCAGCTTAGGTATTGAAGCTTAAGAAGGCAGAGTGATACATGTACAGAAATGTGGTCAGAGTTCCATTACCAGGGGATACTGACACTGATCAAAATGCCTCTCAACCAGTCAAAATGCAAGATTTGACAGGGTAATGTCACTTCCTGTCAGAAGAGCATCCTACACATTACAGTGCCACCTGTCCAGCCTCCAAAACCACATACGTGCAGAAGTGACACGTGGCAACCTCTTTACTTGGGAACCACAAAGCATCTCTACTATGACCTAAGCTACTGTGGCTTTTTTAGTGCTTCACCTTGTTTGTGACGAAATCCATGTACACCTCCCCAACAGAATCTGAATACTTGCCATGCTCAAAAGTGACATTACAAGCCTGGCCCGAAATCCAAATCACCCCGCTGGTTCAAAACGTCGTCTTCTCTACCAAGTTCTCTGACTGCTCTGAGGAGAGGTTGTTCTCACGAATTTTTTCCAATTTCCCCTTTACTAAGCGTGTTTGCGTTTCCACTGCACCCCAAGAACAGCGGACAAATTAAGAGAAGGTGTCTTGTCAAAAGAGTAAACATGGAAGATGTCAAAGACGCTGTTACGTCCATGATCTTTCACCACTGTGACGTCGCATTTGATTTTGGAGAAGAGACAGAAGGTTGAGAATGTTAAGTGATGCAAGAGATGAAAAGAGGAAACTGCAGATGCGAGCGAACACGTTGTTTTCTCCTCAGTTATTAGCTGAATGATCTCTTGCTATGGTGATCTTTTGATACTCAGAAAGTACTGCTTTGGCTGCAGGGAGTGTTTTTGGAGTCGGGATCTCAACCCCCAAGGTATGAAAGGATGGACTGGTTCCTAATGGGGAAACAGGGGTAAAAGGGTCCTTGTGTTCTGGGGATAGTTGCAGTGGAAAAGGGGTAGAAGTCCTCAGAGAGGTCCTGGATCTTGCTTTCTTTCTGAACTACTATCTGTCTTGTAGACTCCGCAGCCTCTTAGCCTCTCTGGATTTACAGTCTTAAATCTACCTCTCTGGCCCCTCAATGCCCAAGTCTACCCTCTCCCTGTACTCCACACCACTATCCTTGCTCATTTTGCTGCAACTCATGTCTTTTCTTCTTGGGCACCAAGTAGAACTAAATTTGAAAAATAACAGTTAGGACAGCTTTGTCTTGGAAGGGGAGGGGTATGGGGCATTTGATTGGATATGACAGCTGGAAAATGCCCCTACTTCATATAGAAGACAGTATAGCCAGACAGCATTGCGTGTATATTAGCACCTTAATGCTGAAATGTCAAAAGATTTTTCATAATGGCTTCATATTGCTTAGTAAAGTCATATGTTTCTTCACTCCCATCCCTCTTATCAGTGAATCAAAAACAGTGAAGGGGGTTCAGTCTTTAATTGTACATATTCAAAATGCTGGCTATTGCACCATGCAGTTCAGGTTATGTACATTCTGTCTATTCTGGGCGCCTCTCCTGTTTCTGCTGTAATCCCCCCCAAAAATCTCCAAAAGGAAAACAACAATAGGCTTTCCATGGTTCATCAAGTAAAACAGTAACTTTAAGGACTAAAAGCACATATGAAACAATTTAATAGCCTCATCTAGTCTAACGTTGCCCACTTCCTTGTGAAATGAAAGGAGCCCAGATGTGACTTTGTTTTGATGGAACTCCCATCGATTACATTGCCAGCATCCTGTTAAATCCGTTATTAAAGCAGTTTAGACTCTGAAATTTACCCACCAAAGCTAAATAGACATATCACAAGTCTTTCATCTTTGAAGTTGAATCTGCAGGCTTGAGGAGAGGAGAGGAGGCGACAGCATCACCTTTGACAAGCTGTGTCATCTCAGTCATGACATTCAAAATTCAACAGGCATGTACTGTAATTGCACTTGTGTCTGCCCACTGTGTAGCCGTGCTTAACCACCAGCCTGCGTAACAAAAACATCATGAAAATATCAATTTCTCCTAACATTGCGTTGGTGGTTGACCAGACTGCGTAACACCCACTATTTAAATCTATGCCGAATGAGTGATGGGGAGTAAAGTGCAGGGGTTTCGATGACTGCTCATTATATGAAAAGAATGGGATACATGCACAAAATTAGCCAATTCTGTGCATGTATCAGATACAAAATGAATAGATTTTCTGCTTGTAGTTGTTTTGAATCATTTGTTTTATATAATTTATGAAGATAAATTTGTTAGCAAAACATGACAATATCCCAAGACTGACCAATTCAGCCAAAATCACCATTTTCACCTGTGGTGCCTTGCCTTGAGTGTGTGACGACTATTCAAACTGAAATTCCAGCATTTATATGAGCAGACTCAGTGATTATATCAATATGTGCAATGTAGTTTGCTTTCCTTATAATTCATTGAAGTAAAAACAAATGGTTCATTGCACAAAAATGCCTGGTTTATAAAAGAAAAGCTTTTTAGAATAAAATACTGTAGTCTAGCTAGTTAAGTTTAAAGACTCTGATTAACACACACACACACACACTGACACACATGTGAGCACACATGCAGGCGGGAGGAGACTGGAGTTGCACCAATGGGAGGAATTGCTGTTACTAGGCAGATGTCGGCATAACTTTTCATGTGGGGAAAAGTTCAGTGCACTGGAAAAGTTCACATTGTTATTGATAACCCTATCAAAGTCCTTCGGCACTGTCTTTCAAAGAATCAATATGGACATTTCTGTAGACAGGGCTACTTAATATAGTTCTGCATCAGGAGCTGCTTTATTCAACAACAGAAAGAAAACCATTCAGTGAGACTGAAGAGTGGAGAAGTCAATGGATCCATTAGGAGCCACATAAACCATCCCACTGACATTTACACAACATGATATGAAGCGTTTCATGCAGGTACTATCAAGACACACGTATTTGCTCAGTGAAGTTAAAACCAGACTAGAGCATTTAGTGTTAAGTTGTACACATTTTAATCTAGTTTCAATATGAATTGGAGCTTTTCACATTCCTGGAATTCCTCTCTGGGCTACTGGGTGGACTACCGTAATGCCTGGAGCAGCTGACGCCTCTCTGCTGCCAGGACCTGCAGTCACGTCAGCACATTTCCCCACTCTGTTTGTTGTTAACAATCAAGCACAATATGTCAATATGTGCTGTGCAGCTTCATATTTATTTAGAGTGTGTTTATGCACTTCACTGAGCGGTGTGGATGTTTCCACAAAAAATGATTTCAATTCAGTTTTAGGAAATATTAAGAAAAGCTCCAAACTTCATTTTAGCCATATTCAGCTCATTCTAATGTTTCCAATGTCCATTTTAATTTATTTTGCTGTACGCTGGTCTTTCTACATATGAGTCAACTATTAATACACATATAATAAACAAACAATAAAAAGAATACAATCCCAAACACTGTTTCATTAACCCTTTGGACTGCTTCATATCACAAGTCTTTCATCTTTGAAATATTCTATTTACAGCATAAGTGCATGTCATAACTGGCCACTTGGGAATCTTTAGGAAAATTAGGAAACTTCTTATTCTGAAAGATTTATTTATTTTTTTTACATTCAATAATACACTCAAATGACAAGAAAACATGATAGAGACATGTGAACAGTACATAAACTGAGGCCAAAGAAAATAATGAGGCAAAGTGAAACAACAAGTTGTCAAAATTAAATTTCATGTGGCATAGAGCTTTTCTTAATGGCCTTGTTTGTCCTCTCAGTCAGATAGTGGTTTAGGTGGGAAACAAAGGGAGCTGGAGCATGTGACTTTTGCAGTGAGACTCTTCTAGCAGCTTTATGGTAAATGGGGAAGGAAGTCTTTAAAGAGACAGCGGCGAGCTGAAGTGAAACCAGCAGGGTACAAACCAGCTCAGACTACAGATCACACCACCACTGAGCCAGGAGTGGAAAATAAGAGTACAGTTTACCACATCAAGGGCTCCGCGTCGACCTTTTGCCCTGGTTTTGATTCATTCCACTGCACAGGATACACTCCATAATGTTCCCTTGTTTTGGTTCATTTGCTCCCTCTATTTTTGTCATTTTGTGTATACGATTTCATATTTCATGCCGATATGGTCCCAAAATTCAATAAAAAGCCTGTGCATGATTTTAGAATGTGCACAATCTAGTTTATCCAACAAGTTTCAAGGTGATTTCTGCTAATTGTCATGTAGTAATTGGTTGAATTTTATTGATTTTATTGATTTTATTAAGTTCTTTAACCCAGATATGTTACTAAATAAAGATTCATTTAGTTGAGTCCAGCTTTTGATAGGCTAAATTGGGCAGAGGTATCAGTGCTTGAAATGCATATAAAGTTTGTAGAGGATTTGCATCATAAACACTTTCCACCACCATAATTCAGAACTGTAGTGTATATTAACTCACTACATGTACACATTTTACATCCACTGGCATGCTTTTTATGCAAGTTAATAATTGAGTCAGTGTTGATCTAAGAGTTAATACTTGTCTTACAAGGAAATGCACTTTTTCCTACAGGACAGCCACTCCCAGGTTCCATACACTGACATGTAAGTTTCACTTTGACTTTGGTTCCAAGTCAGTGTTTTAAGCACCGTTCATTCAGCATTCTCCATGAATGCTGATGAGCCATTCATTCATTTGTATACATTATTTTATTTGTTCACCCATTACTAAAGTCAGGTTTGTTGGTATATACTGTATAAGCAACAGTTGTCTTTCTTTAAATTTATCATTCATTCATTCATTCAGTCAGTCATTCATTCAGTTGTCTCTAATGCTTTTCATTCATTCACTGGTTTCAGAGGGATCCTGAAGCTGACCTGGAGCTTCTAAACTTTTGTGTATATGTGTGTGTGTGTGTGTGTGTGTGTGTGTGTGTTTGTGTGAATGCGTGTGTGCATCTGTGTGTCTGTTTGTATGTGCAAGAGAGGGTGTTGAAGTGGTGACATTTGTCTTCACCCTTATTCTATCTCTGGTAGCTTTGAAGTCCTGATGCCTCTTCATATTCTAACAAGACACACACAAACACACACACACACACACATAGAGTATCTGTGTGAGGGCTTCCCTTCCTCCAGCCATCACCCAGAAGGAACTGAGTGAAAGAGAGAGGGGAGAGAAAGAAGTTTTTTTCCCTGTGAATGAAGCTCTTTTCTCAGCTCTGGGCAGTTCCACAATGACCCTGCAAAGATGGATAGGGAGATTGTCCTGTGAAGTGATCCGCGAACACAGATAGGCGGGGGTCAATCTGGGCGTGCATGTGTGTGTATGTGTCCTGCACCACAACTGACCCAGCAGCACCTCTGTCCTTGTCCTGGCTGGATGGGTGGGTGCTTGGGGGCCATGTAGGGCCAAGGGCAAGGATAAGAGGAAAAAACCCCGAACCACAATGGGGCAGTGGGGGCTTTGAGGGAGGTGGGATGTGGGGGTTGGAATGCATGCATCCTCTACCACACAACACACACACACAGACACACACACCGTCTTTGGTCAACAGGGTGCTGCTTTGACAAGTATGTGTGAATGAGGCTTCTGCTAACTAGCCAAGTTTGCTACTGCTTTACTTTGACCTGCTGATGTTTGACATCCAACATCCAACATCCAACGTCCAACAGGAATTGGATATGTGGGTCATTTAAATTAATAATCAGTGACATTTTTGTCTAAATAAGTGTCCAGTTTGCTACTATCGATCACTAATTGATCTAACACAGCAGTGATTTAGCCTATGTCCAGTTCATGAAAACTTTTACATTTACTGTTCCAAACAGTTGGTCTCTAGTATGTCTCTCTCTGGCACACAGGAGGTGATGTATTTTACGTTTTCAGTTTGTTTGGAGCAAACAGAAGACGCACTGGGTAGTTAGCATGGGTAGCAATAGATACCATGGTGGAACAAAGAAAACATGCAGGAATTATAGGCAGGGGTGGGGTTTTCCCCACATGAAAGCATGTGACACACAGTAAACAGACCAAAATGAAAATCAAGATTTATGTCCTTTTCATAAATAAAGCCTGAAGGTAGCAAGGGATAATTGCTGAACTTGATGTACTTGAAAGTAGTGTGAGATAATGTGTTGTGAATTTTTTTTCTGGGCGAATAGATTAGGTAGGCCACCTACCTATCGAAAGGGTGAATATGTGATTCTTGGGGTCTAATATTGCCCAAGTTCTCTGTGATATTATTCATAGAATTTGTCATCTCGAGGCTGAGTATTAGCTTCGGGTTGGGAACTTCAGGCTGAGCCACACCTGTGGAGAACCAAAGTGGAAGTTGTCATTTTGCATCATTTTGTAAGCAGTAGATTAGCATCTCTGCCATTTGCGGTGTACTTCAAAACCCCTATGAAAAAGGTGAATTGGATTTTTAAAAATGCCCCAAAACAGGCTGTGCTGAATTGATATCCAGGAGGTATACTACATTTTGTTACAGGGATTAAAATAACATCCACCAGCATTTTGCTAACAGTAATCAATATAAAATGTAACTGAGGGACAAAAATTCACACTGGTGATGTTCATGTATTTTACTTTAATTTTTGAGAGAGATTTTGGTATATGCGCTAAATGTTTTTTTTGCCATTTGCTACTAATTTACAGCCTACAAAATTATGCCAAACTTTGTCTCTCTTTTAGGGTGAGCTGTAAAGCCTGTTTTCATTCTCCCTGTGGTTCCACTATCAGATGGCCACAGATCAACACTCATTTGCCTCTCAATATGCTGTCAGACCTCCACCATCTTGCTACCTTTGTGCAGATAAAGCACAACAGGGGGTGGTATGTGTGTGAAATAGAGCAACTGTGTGTGTAAATATGTGTGAGTCTGTGCATGTGTTTCAGTGGGACTCTTTATCTCTATAGCCCTGTTCACACTTGATATTAACATCTGTCTCAGGTGATCCGATCACAAGTGGACAGCCAAGACAGATCAACATTCACACCTGGCATTATCATGCATCTCAAATGCATCTCCTGTGACCACTTGTCATTGGATTTGTGATCAGCCTCAAACCCTCCAAAAATGCTTTTCTTTATTATATTTTTACTAGGCCTTCCCACCACAGGAACTATCCAGGGGACACCGGAACTTTTTTAGTAACCAGGGACCCTTACCACTGTTTCCTCCAGTGGAACCAGTCCCTCGTTTTGACCTGGGGGTTGAGTCCCTTCAGCTGAGGTAGTACTCTCCAAGTTCCTGGGGGCTGATGGGTGGAGTTTAAGTGCTGAACATCCCTGAATGTTTAAAGAGTTTACGCAAGCAGTGCAAAAGTATCACCCCCACTATTTTCCAAAACCGGAGCAAGTATCCGCAAACAAAAACAGTTGAAAGACAGTTGTGACAAGGGATTGTTTTGCTATAACCAAGAGAAAAACAATCCTTTTGTCTCACTTTGCAACTGCATGCCATGTCACAGCTGATCTCCATTACTATATGTAAATGCTTTTCCTTCTATTTAGCTCTTGTTTTGCTAATGTCCTCAGTTTCATTTTCGCTCTCCAAGCGTCTCCTCTCCAAAACCAAATGCAACATTACAGTGTCACAGTAAACGATCATGAACATCTTTCGACATCTTCCATGTTTACTGCTTTGCTTCCATCAGTCACATGCATAATGATAAGACACCTCCTCCTGATTTGAATTAAGTTATTTCTTCTTGGGGGTGTGGTTGAAAGGCAAACACACAAGAGCCTAGGGTACTTGCTTTGACCCCAGAGCCCTCTTCCAATAGCAGGTTTCCTCCTCACTTCTACATTCCATGCTGTAACAATCTTCTCAAAATTCCCCACCCCTCCTATTCCTTATCTCTGACACATTAAAAGAATACTGAAATGTTCTGGGCAAAATACCCTTTTTCCGACTTACCCAGTGTGAGACAAGGTGTTCAATACCATTTTCACCTCTTTATGTCCACTGGTTCAGTTCCTATGAGGAGCATTGTGTGTTAGCTTAGCATAAAGACTTGAAATCTACAGGAGTCATTAGCCTGGCTCCATTAAAGAGAAATAGTAAGCCTAACAGTAGCTCTGAAGCTGTCTTAATTACATAGAGTATCGTGTAATTTAAAAAACATGTCTTGGATTTTTTTTTTTTTTTTTTTTTAGAGATAGGAACTATAGATAGTAGGAACTATAATGGCTGAACATATGTGTTCATTGGTTAAGGTTCCTACCATCTAATGTCTCCTAAAACAACTTTTGTTTTGTAAACAAAAATTTCAATATGTGTATTTCAAATACACGTGATACATTGACATAAGACAGCTTCAGAGTTGCTTTCACTTTGACAGAGCTAGGCTAATGACTCCTGTAGACTTCAAGTCTTTATGCTAACCTAACGCAAAACACTAATCATAGGAACCGAACCGGCGGAGGTACAGAGGTGAAAATGGTATCGAACATCTTGTCTCAGTCTGGATAAGTTAGAAAAAGGGTATTTTGAGTATTCCTTTAATGATGCAGTTCTGCTCAACCTCTATTTTTTTTGGAATAGACAAAAACATACATCACTCAGAGTTTAATTTCCTTTATCAAACGCTACTTCTTTCCACAAAGAAGTGACCAGGTGGTCTTCCGATGTTGGGAACACTGGAAGACCCTACCTAGGGACCTACCAACACTAAAAGAAACAGTTTTATGATGGTCCCATGATGGTCTAAACATTGTTTCAGAGACTTTTCTGTCAAGGTAGGCTTAAAATTCTGGGGCAAATACTAAATAGTTGGGATTTTTCTTTCTTTTTTTTATTGACAAAATACATACTTTTCACAACTCTAAACATGCCCAGCTTGTTAGGTCAAGGAACTTCTCCCTCAGCTTGTCAGACATACCTAAGAAATCACTGCCTTAGCGGACACTTCTGTAGGTATTTGCATAACTTGCAAATCATTTGCATCATTTGCATAGGTTTTGCATTGGCCCCTCAAGGTGTGTAAATTGTTCCTGAAAAATGCTGACAAATCCTCAAGGAAATGCTTGAAGCATGTGGTTCTAACAGCATGGAAAAGTACCGAAATCCCAGCTCACTGCATGGGAATTTAACTGTTTAATGCCACTTTGTATTGTGTCCCTCTGTCATAGTACTGTCAGGTATCTCTCTTTTTCTAGGTCTGTTACCATAGTTTTAGACATTATTTGTTCATAGCTAAAGGTGATGGAAAATGAATGAATAAATAAATGAATGAATGAATGAATGAATGTTCACAGCTAACTCCACAGTGGACCTCCATGATGGCACCAGCTGTGTCTGGGAAGGGGACAAAGCCCCTATACAATTAATTAATTTCTGTCTGACTTTAATGTCAACGCTGCAGAAGTGATGATCAACAACTAGGAACTGATTCCACCACACAGTGTTCATGTAAAAACAGCAAATATGGGATATGTTCTTCAACTCCAGTGCCTTTCCCCTTGTATCAGCACTGCACCTCCCAACTGTTTTCCTTATCAAGCAGTTGGTCCAGATAAGATTTAACAGTGAGTTTGTTTGGTGAGAAATGCTTCCGTTTTCCTCTAACTGTACCTAGATCTGGAGATTTGGGAATGATAATCACCTTAAGCTATGGCCCCAGGGTGAAGGTGTGCACTGTAAACATCATGATACTATAGAAACAGTTTGGAACAAAGGAGAACACATAATAATTTACCCTCCAGCACCTAGACATTATACATGCTGGTTAGACTGATATATTGGTTTACAGATATTAAGCTTTTCCGAAAAATCTGATGAGTCAGTTTTGCTGATTACAAATATACATCTATGTTTTCTTATTAATGTTATTATTAGAATAAGCATAATCTGTATAAATAAATCTAGAATAAATCTAGCAGAAATACTGAATACCTATATTTTTTGTCATGAATAAGATGATATTGAACGATACTGCATGATGTCACAACATATCAAATAACAGAAGCTTTAGTCCAAAATTATTGATATCTTTACATATACATATCAGTGGAACCCTACATAAATAGTGTCTTGGCTGTCCTTGGCTGCAGATAGACAGGCTGATTAACATAGTCTGTCTCTCCTCCCTGTCGGAGGCTCTATAGAGGCTCCCTGGTGTGTCTTGGGCCTGCAACACAGAGGTAATCCCATTTGAATTGCTGTCCTTCTTCATATTTGAACAAAGAGAAGAGTCCAGCAGCCTGATGTGTCTAATCAAGTTAACCTGGTACTAATGCTGGAAAGATGCACGCAGCCATCTACCAAACAGCAACTATTATTGCTCTGTCATATCTGATGTGGGAACAACTTAAAGAATGACCCAGGAGCTCTGTCTCTAGTGTTAAACTGCCTCTGTTTGATGGCAGACTAGAGTTTCAGTCCTGCAAACATTTCTCAGAGACAAAAATGCCCTGGAGCATTTTGGCCCACCCTCCTGATTTTCCTGGGAGACATTAATTCTGAAAATCGTCCGATTTGCAATGTTTGCTAGAGACAGCAACGCAAAAAATCTTGGCCCTACTATATGTAAATGATAAAGTAAATACCCTTTTCATTACAACAAAAACTTTAAAATTGGTACCATGTTGGCACGTTTAGTCTCGAGTTAGAAATAATTTCAAACCTCAATGGGTGGAGCCAACCTTTTTCAGAGCACTACCAATAGGGTTCTAGAAATAAAATTCCCATTCATATTTGCCATGATGAATATTACTGGCTGGTCATAAAATATTAACCGTTCCAGGTACACGTACCATCAGCTACAACGTTGTTATACAATAGTATATGGTCTTCCAGAAGTCATTATTTATTCTGATTTCAACTTAAATTTTAAGTAAATGACTTAATTCCTGATGCCAATGCAGTGACACCACATTACAGAGAATTCTTAAAACAAGTTCTACCAATCAAAGAGCAGTTACGATGGCAATAGGATTTTTTGGAAAGCCTATGGGAGAAATGAACAGGAAATTTACCTCTGGAACTTGGCCGCTGAAAAAAGTGAGCGAAAAACAAAAACTCTGGCCAAAATTAATAAAATAGAAAAAGCTAGTGACTTTCTCTGTCTTATGACTATCATTGTGGCAGGCTAGCTATTGAGCTTACCTAGATATCTGTGAGTTAGTATTGCAAGTCTGAACATGAAAGATCAACAGGCTAACTAGCTAAGCAGCTAGCTAGGCTATTTGGTTCCACCCACTGAGGTTTAACTGAACAAGTGAGATTATGTCTGCCTCCAGAGAAGCGCTGCCACCAAGATACATTACAGCAGTAGAATAAAACTAGAATATATCTGGTGTTTGTCACAAATAACACCTTGTAGCAGTCAAAAACATTCATGCATTGCAATGTTTGTGATTTTAAATACTTTTCACAATCCAGGAATCTATTGATTCTTTGCTTTCTCTTTATGTTTGCATGACAATACAGACATGATTGATTGTGATATAGACAAGGAAGCCTGCTGTGAAGTTATGTTAATAGCAACAACACTGACAACAAGTTATTTCAGGGTAACAACAACTCTCACATCTGGTTGGAAAAGTGCAAGGAGAACTTTTGTGTCTGAAGCATTTGTCTAGCTAATTGTTTATCACGGCATGTGTGTGTGTGTGTGTGTGTGTGGGTGTATATGTTTGTGTGTGTGTGTGTATGTTGGATGGAGTGTGCAGTTGCTATTAAATCCTTATAAATATTAATTGTGTGGGCCAGGGGCCAGGGAATTTGACCTTTTAACCAGAACCTGAATATACACAGACACACTGAAATACACGCACACACAAACACACGCACATGCACACGCATGTGCACACGGGCACACACACACACACACACACACACACACACACACACACAATGCAGTCTAGTTCAAAGTGAATGGGCCATAATCTGCCTCATCATCTACACAGAACTAATGTGTCTCATTCATCAGTTTGTGAAGTAGCATAAGCATTAAAAAAAAAAAATACATGCCTACAAGAGTAGTAATTTGGAAACAGGCAAAACTTTGTGAATTTTAAGTGGAAGTACTTTTTTTAATTCCAAATTCCAAACTTAAAAAGTTCTTTTCACATTTGAATAGACTCCTAATTTGCTAATCAGGACAATAGTTTTAGCTTTGTGTCTTTGGTTAGGAGAGATTGGTTTAACCCATTGGACTTTGATTTTCACCTTAAATGTCCCTAGCAGTTGCCTCCAAGTTAGAAAAATGTTTTTTTCCTTGCTGTATGATAATGCATACTCTCTATCTGACTCATTCCAATGCTACATTGAACCAACTGAGTAAAATTCTCAAACCCCAGAAGCTATTTTAGTGGCTGCACGATTAGATCATGTGGAAAAATGTCTTTGGAGACACTGGAATTTTGAGTTGAATTTAGAATGAAGTTTTGTGGGTTTGAACACAACTTGCGACATGCATTTGTACTGATGGAGTCACAAGTGGGATCAGCAGGGCTGAAGAGGTTTTTCAGAGAGTAGAACAAAAAGCCTCTGGTCAGTAAAATGAGTAGAAAGTTCTACATTTAGGTTTATTATTTCAAGGTAGGAGGTGCTATTTGGCATGGGATAAATACATTAACAGGTATAGCAAATCCAAGGACCTCTTTATGAAAAAGTTAAAATATATGAAAATCCTCAAACTTGGTGACATAAGGTTTTTTACATGACAATAGCAGTATGCTCTTTTCCAGGAAATCTCTGCCCAAAGCAGAATTCCTTCTGGAATTCCCATCTGAAACAGTGTTTGGAGGTGTCTGAATGGCTTTTTATGTGTAGAGAGTGGATAAGGAAACTGACATCTAGTAATTAGTTACCGTGCCATGGTCAGCAGCCGTTTTTAAAAAATTCCAAGATGTGTATTTCAAATCCACATGATACACTGTTTAAATGAGACAGCTTCGGAGTTGCTTTGAGGTTTATTTTTTCACTTTGACAGAGCTAGGCTAATGACTCCTGTAGACCTCTTGCTAAGCTATTCTTTACTTGCTAAGCTATGCTAAGCTAGCACAAAATGCTACTCATAGGAACTGAACCAGAGGACGTACAGAGGTGAAAATGGTATCGAACATCTTATCTCAGTCTGGGTAAGTCGGAAAAAAGGTATTTTGCCGAAAACGTTGGAGTATTCCTTTATCAAATGGTTCTTTGCCAGGACAGCGTGTAAGCATTTAATTTCTCCATCTCAAAAGTCATCCCATGTGATGCCTTTTTCTTTCTTCCTTTCGGTGCTGCTCTTTACTTTCTTCAGACATGTTTGCTATCACTGCTCATGCTAACTACGCCGTTCTTTTATTTATTTCAAAACAAACAAGAACTGTAAAACACTTCATTTCCTGCACAACAGGGAATGAAGTGTTGCTGCTCTAAACACCAGGTGTTTAGAGCAGCAAATAAAAAAGCCTTCATCAAGTGGGTACAGGTTGAATCACTATTGTGTTCCATCTGTCAGCAGCATGAGCGTAGCATAACAGACGTTTAAATGAAAATGTCACCAAATATTGTTTAAACAAGACACACTGCTGAACCTAAAAACAATGGCAGCTTAATATATCAGCAGTTATCTTGTTTTCACTTGTAACTACACATAGACACACATAGAAGCGCCAACGTACACACACAAAATGTTACCACATGATAATAAGCAGGTAGTGTGTTGCATTGCTGAGGCAACCACAAGAGGAGTTTTGTAGTGGTGAGAGGCAATTTATTAAAGTGAAAATAAATGTGGCAATGTGGGTGGAGAGGCACTGTGGGAGTGTTTTGTTGAAAAAGAAAATGTGCTTGTTATGTAAAGTTGAGGAGGCTGGGAATACCTGTGGTTTAGCGGAGGTGGAAGAGAGAAAGAGAAGGAGGATTACTGACTACTAATTTGACTACATGCCCTAAAACACAATTACCCAGTACACCTCAGTGTTTCTCCTGGCTTCTCTCTGCATGTGTTTTGTGTAAAACGTTTGTTGCCATGTCTCTGGTTGCTGGAGTGCTTGAGCTAGACCCCCCAAGATAGCAGAGAACAGCGAATCAGTTGAGGCAATGGAGAGAGATACTGAAGTCAAACCAGTTTGCAGGCTTGAGTGAAATATAAACTACATATACGTTTTGGAAATTGCAAAAACCTCATAAAGATCATAGAGATAACTTTTTACCTAAACCTGCACCATGCAAAATTGTTGAGGGTCAACTGAAGTGAGGACCGTTCAGACTCAACTGACAAGGTGAGAAGGTCCAACAATGAGAACCATGTAGACTCATCCATCAAGTTATGTGCTTCTTCTTCTTCTTCTTCCCTTTTTTTTTGTGGTCAGTTGAATCTAAACAGTCCTCACTTCAACTGACCCGCAGCAATTTTACGTATTGCACCTTTAATACTACTGCACTTTGATACACTTTGATACTAAACACAGGTAAATGATTAATTAAATGTTTTTTGGCCGGGATCTCCCTGCTTTTCATTGTGTTTTTGGTCACTTCGAATGCTCAGTGAACTGGATGTGCTTTTGAATGAAAACATTCTCACGAGGCATGTTGCATACATGGATATGTCTCTCAAAATGATCTACAAAAACAGAACCGAGATCCAGCTGCATGTGCTTTAGAACTGATCTGAGTGCAGACACCAGCTCTATAGCACAGGGTGTGGTAGTTTATTACACATTGTCCTCGTGGTTAAATAGCATCAATTTAGCATGAAAATGAGCATGAATCAGAATCATGCTGCAACAAGTTTGATGGGAAGAATTACGAGTTCCTACATAAACTGACAGTGCAGTAGACAGCTGTCAGATTCACTCAGTAAAATAGCATCGAAACTCCCTTTTGATTCTCCCTCTTGACTTTTATTCAAAACAGCATCAAGTGAACACAATAAGAAAGTCATCTCTAAATCCTAGACTGACAAATATTGATATATAGTTATTGTCCTCTTATTGAAATTGGGATTAAGGCTGGTGAGTGCAATATTTGCAGCACCAGCAGTAGTATTACTAGTAGTAGAGAATTAGTAGTTGTAGTAGTGGGATAAATAGATAAACATTAAAATAATGCATGAATGAGGCAATGAATTAAAAGAAAAAAAAACTCCTAGTAGCCAGTGTTAAACAAGACCCTCCTCCTTGTTTTAAACACTCACTTCTGAAGTTCACACACACACACACACACACACACACGCTTTCAATAAGGAAGTCCTGGGAGAGTTTTTTTTTTCTTTGCCGACTGCTTTTAGACAGGATGAAGTTTCATTGCCCTGGGCCGTGGTCTACCTCAGCTTTCCCCTTGACCTAACACACGCGCACACACACACACACACACATACATACATATATGCATTGAGGGCCCCGCTGTTATTTTTGGCTCACTTTGTGTATGTGTGTGTGCATGTGTGTGTGTGAGCGGGGGGAACCCTCTCATTCTTTCTTCATCCATCCTTCTCTCTCAACCCTTCTAAGTGCTTTCAGATCCACTTCTACAATCATCTTACTATACACATTCTCCTCTCTCTCTCTCTCTCTCTCTCTCTCTCTCTCTCTGTGTGTGTGTGTGTGTGTGTACCTATGTATTAGTCAGGGATGGTTGGTGGGAGCAGAGATTACAGGTAAATGCATGGCCAGTGGTCTGGTAGCCATTATGTTGTCACTATTATGTGAATGGCTGTCTACTGAGAAGCAACGCTCTGTTTTATGCATGATGCCTGACCTGCTGATAGGGGCTGTTGAGGGCCACTATTCATACACCTATTTGTATATTTAAGTAAATATGAACATTTTTCATGCCCCCCCCCCTGTGAAATTTCCTTCAGTTTTCACACTCACTTTAAGCACAAATTTGTGGCTGGTATCAAAATGTTATGATAGAAAAATCTTTTTTGATTAAAACATTTTTTGAATGAAAGATAAAAAAAAAACTTGATACATTACAGAATCATACATGTTGTTTCTAAAAACCTATAGGTCTTTAATATGATGAATAATGACTGATATTTGCTGACACCAAAGAACAATAACCAGTTTCCCAAATCACTAGTAATTACAACTTATAAACTCTTTAAATACTTTTTCCACTTTTCTCGAGGATTTTCTTTTCATGTTCAGGAAGTCAGTTTATCCCCTTTAACCTCTGCTGCTTTAAACACGCCACATTTGCATTACTTTTTTGATACATTTCAAAAATTTGCCTGACATTTGCTTTACAGTTGGACGGAAACTCACAAGATGCACATTGCATAAGACTGATAAAAATCAAACTGTGGTGGCTTGAGAGTCTTTTTTGCTACAGTGGGCATGGTGTTCCATCTAGTCCTGGAAATCCCCTTTTCCTCTGCTCTGCTCTCTCATAATATTGTCAGTTTGACCTGCAATCATTAGGAAATCAGCCAATCACAAAGCTGACAGCATGAGCAAAAGAAAAAAAAAAAACACTTCCTGTATGTACTGTGCAGCACCTGGTGAACTGAAAGATGATGAATGAAAATTGTGATCTTCGCTAAAAATAAAGCCCAAATACTCTTATGTAATATGCATCGTCCAAAATATGTGCCTAAAAAAGTTTGTGTGTCAGAGTGTGTGTGTGTGTCCCAAGGCAACCTTCTCAGTCAGACCCTCCTTATTGATCCCAGCAGCCGCTGCCTCATCGACTAAACATGCCCTGCTGCTTTAATTCCTCATCAGAACCGGGATAATGTGAGCTGAATGCTGCGCGGCTATTGATCCTGCAGCAAAGTTATCAGTCTGTGACATGACAGGATGCAGACAAGGGCATTCACTGCCTGACAAAAACAAAACAAAAGACGCTGAATTGTGAATTGATTTTCCCTGTATTCTTAGCCTTATGCAGTTTTTATGGAGATTATTGGTCTGGGATCTAATGGAGAGTTAATGTCCCATGGTCTGCATGTTATTTCAGAGGATGCTCCACCTTGACAAGAATACAGAAATACTGAATAAATAGAATTTTCGAGAGATTTTGGCATGAAAAAAATAATCAAATTTAAAGATACTCATGGTAAAAAATAAAACCACATAACTGGCAGCTTTTGTCCAAAAATGTTCGTATCGGTGTTCAAAAACCCTCATCAGCTAAAGCCTATAGTGTCAGGGAAATGCGTGTGGTAGCTGTGAGTGATGTGTGCCCGTGTTTGTGTGTGTGTTCTTTTTAAGCACACATTTATCCATGAAAACGCCAAACAGCTATGTAGCGGCACGTGCTCGCAGCCTCTCTCTCTCCCTAGGTCTCTCTCTCGCGCTCTCTCTCTCTCCTCCGCCCACACTCTGGTTATTCCCTCACCACATCAAGAGCGGAGGAAATGCGGACAGCATGCATCCTGCTGCATCCTGGGAAAAAACAAGTCTCCCCACCACGAGGAAGCCTGTTGATCTCAAGCATCCATGCTATCTCGCGTGTCTGGTGAATAGTTGGCGTGCATGTTGCGTGAATGCTAGTAAATTTAGCTCAACAGGGAAAACATCATCAGTATTGAATGAATGAATTTCACAATTGTTGATGGTTGTCATGGTTGTAGTTCTTTTCCTTCAATTAGCCTCCAAGGACTAAACATTGCTAATAATGTAAAGAGTTGTCATTCATAGAGAACTAGCATGAAAACGAATGCAAACTGGTATCAAATGCATGTTGTGGGACATTTCTCTAACAGCTCATTGTTGCAGCGGGGGGAAAAGATCAGGCTTGATTACAATAACATTTTCCACTGCACTCGTTGCTCTTCCATCTCTCCTCTTCCATCTTTTTTATGGTTTGTTTCTGTTTCTGGGAGCCTTGTGTTTTCGACAGTAACAGCTAGACGGCCCAGAATGCCTTTGGCGCGCCCACTTCCTCCCATGGTGCCCCTAACTCATGTATGATTGGTCCTGCTGCCTTTCATCTCAACCCAGGCCTTAATCACAGTATGTGTGTGTGTGTGTGTGTGTGAGGTTTGGGTCTCAAAGCTCTTGCCAGTTTTGGGGGGCCTAAGAAATCGCATAGAAACAAACTGCAGACAAGTTTTGGCAGCTGCATTTGCTGCAACGTCATACACATGCATTTCAGCTTTTTTTTTCTACCTTACCGGGTATCAGGGAATATATACAACCAGGGATATAGTGAAGATAAACCCACCTATACATAGTTTACCATCTTTCTTATTTGCAGAAATACACTTTAGTAGGCAGGATTAAAGTGTTAATTTAGAATTTAGAGTTAATGTATTTTATAAAAATGTAATTGATTTGTTTTGATATTGATGGTTGTTTGCCTTATGAAGATGACTGACTGGACATCAAAGTTTACTATCCTTTTTATTCATATTCATTATTACATCACAAATCTGTAGTGGGGCCATTTCTGTAAACTTCTCTCCAAAAAAAAAAAAAAAAAAAAAAATCCCCTTCCAAACCATCCCCTTTATTTCGCAGTGTTAGCTGTGGAAACAGAAGCTTTAGGACTGCCGTGAACTGGACTCACTAATCACTAACACTTCCTGTCCCCTGGGATTGTAATTTCCTGTTCTGGGACTCATCAATAACCAGCAGCGATGCATAGAGAGCCCTCAGCCCCACTAAACATACTGGACTGATTCCCACAGTCCTGAGTTTAAGTTAATCTGAACTGAACATAGTGACAAATCAAAGTTTTCCAGAGGCAGTGTGTTAGCATGTTGTTCTTAATTGCGTGTTGATTGTATGATTTCTCACATGATTACTTTGTGTGCATTTGTTGGGTTTCTTGTGTGTTTGCACGTGTATTGCATATTTGTTGTGATTGTTGCAGTGTTGCATTTATCGAGTGTTGGTTGCATGATGTGTTTGATGCAGTTGTTGCATTCATTACATGTTAGCGGTGCATTTATTTCATTAGGTTGGTTTCATTTACAATAGATCTTGCACATATGTTGTGTGCTTGTTTATCTAAACTAATTATTCAGAAAAAAAAATCTTAAAAATTGCAAAGTTGTAAAGCTAATGACCTTTATTGGATTAAATACTACTATATACTATATAGTTGATTAATCTATCAAACAGCTCTGTTATGGTTTAGCAAAAGAGCAAATGCAACTTGCTAATCTAACTAATCGTATGATGATTATTAGCTGATCTGTCGTCCTTACTGACCGTCTAGCCTGCTATTGATTAAGCCTACAGAATCTATACCTCACCTAATCATCTATCTATTTACCCACAAGCCGTGAAATGTACTTTTATATGAACAATTGGGCGGGAATTAGCTGAAAGCCTGGTGCAATATGCCAGTTTTTGGAGCAGCATATGCGCGGGCTAATGAGTGCTCAGGTCAAGCGGCCAAACGGAGGCGAGTCCTGGACTGTCAGTCTGATGTCCATCTCCTCATTCACCTGCTAATAGGATCAAAAGCAGGAAGGTCGTGGCCAGGCAAGCAGCGGGGCGTAGGCTAATGCTGAACGCGCGCCACCCTTGCCCATCTGCCCCAGATGGACCGACGAACCCGTCCCTGGAGATTAGCAATATGACTCACCGGTGTGTGTGTGAGTGTGTGTGAGTGTGTGTGTATGTCTGTGTGTGTTTGTTTTTCAGTGGGCGGCGGGTATGGATTGTATGTAATTACCCGACGGATCATCCTCAGTAAGGTTTCCATTGTTCGCTCTCGACTTTCAAGGTGACACATCCACATGGATTATCCCCCTTCATACGTACTAATCTTGTGGCTGGGGAGGCTGGGTGGCCGACGGGCTAGTTGCCCTCAGCATAAGATTTGGGGACTTGAGGACTCCCATATAAAGAAAACACATTTTCACCTTTGGATTGTCTCTTTGCATATGAAATTAATATTATAATATCAATTCATATTAATGATTAATTAATTACAATTAATATTGTCACATGTAAGTACCAGCAATGATGAGAAAAATGTTCATATGTGAAAAGCGACACTTTGAATGTTTCAATATTCAGATCTGACGTCAAATCTGTTGCAAAGTGTCAGAATACAACAGGAGGAAAGAAAATGTAAAACTGATAGTTGTAGAAGACAAAGTTAATAAAACAGCACTGTAGCATAGCTTTTAAAATTTTCATGCTAAAATTCCTCCCTAAAAGTCAAATATTTAGTGTTTCTATCAGAATTTTATTCTTGTCTGGGTGGGAAAGCCTCTGAAACAGAATTTAGAGCATGAGAAGCTAAAATTGAGGGTTTTCTGTAGACAATCGATGTTGTGTTGAGCAGTTCTACAATACATATTAGTCAAATTGTATCATTTAATAAATGAACAGTATCACCCCCATACTGGTTAGATATTGGCTTATAGAGCCTTTTTCAACATCTGTGAGAATGAACATTATGTTTACAGTTCAGCAAGTCTAGACTCACAAGCATCACATAAAAGAAAGAATGATAAAAAACAAAGAAGAGTTGAAATTGAGAAAACAGCAGAATGTGAACTGGTCCCAGATCTGTTTCCTCTGTGAACTTTGACCCCGCTGCCTTGGTTTGACATGACTCACCCTCTTCATCACAAACTTTCCCACTATAAGATTATAAAAGAGACGTGGAGGAACAATCATTTCTGTCTTTTGTCCCGTCTGAAATATGTTGGTTTCCACTTCTCCATAGAGCCTCAGTAACAAAAACAGACAGAAGAAAAGGGAGAAGAAAAGCGTGACAATGAAGTGGAAACAGGTCAAGGTTTTAATGAGATGTGAAGCGATAAAGGATGTCTGACTATGGAGGATCAAGATGTGATGAGGAAGAGAAGAGGGAAAAGCGAGTGCTATGGTGAAAGAAATCAGACAAGGCTAAATGTACAACTTTATACCCCAAATTTCTGATCCACAGGTCATCCTTGAATAAACATTTCAGAAATAGCTTTCTTTCTAATGCATTTTTTGTTAGAGCCTGATGGATTGCACTGATGGAGGGGAATGGAAGTCAATAATAATAAAACAAATCTTTATGTAGGTGGAAATAAAAAATATTACTGTGTTTTGAGAGGTTCAAACTCAAAAAAGAGAGAAGCTGTACGGAAGTTGAAAATATCAGATAGAACATCATGAAAAAGTAAGGTATAGAATTGCACTGTTTGAGCACTACTCTGCATAGGTCAGGTGGTTTGGATTCAACTTTGCTGTGTCTCTCAATGTTCAAAATATGTAAGTACTGTATATGATAGATTTAGTTAACTTCATAACATTACATACAAGCAATGCTGCATCCCAGGAAGCATATTTAAAATGTTTAAATTGCCTTTTATGTGATTGAACTTGGCCACTAGCTCACTAAACCATGATACAGTCTGCAAACAGCATTCTCTGGAGGAAATCCCAGAGGTTTCCAGCTGGAATCTTTATTTCTGTCTGTTTTGGAAGTAGTCCACAAAGCTGGCTGACTCAGTCCCTGGATAAAAAACTCCCAGTGTTGTGCATGAATGTGCTAAAAGAGTGTGTTCATTGAATGTGCTCATGTTTTTGGTGAACTGAAAGTATGAACGTGAATGAATAAACGTGAGTGCCGTTTACCAACACGTTGTTTTACGGCACCCAAGGCCAAGGATTTACAACAACCAGCATGGAGCATGGCTAGTGCGACTTCAGACAACGCAGCTACTGAGCTGAATTACATTTGTAAACTGATCTGTTTTGAGTTATCCTGCTATATAACACATTATTTAAGTGGTAAAACATATATTTGCATTGTTTTTTCTTGGCTTTTAAAAGTAATCTCTGTGATTCTGTAGTACAATACAATAATTCATTTAGACTGAGAAGTGAGCAGTGGCAATGATTTTTCAAAATTTAAAATTACTAGTTAATTAATCTGTGTGAACTGAACTTTGAGCTACTTCTTGTGAAGTGTGAATTTACACAATGCTATAAACTCCAGCCTAAGTGAAACTGACATAGTGATACATACTTTTTGTATGTCAAGTTCACATGGTTTATGGTTGGAGGTGAATGCTAACTTACTGCAAGTGATCAGTGACCAATCATTCTTTAACTATGGAAAGCATTGTAGAAGAATACTTTTCTGATTTAGAAACCAATGTTCAAAGATAATTCATGTTGTTTTCCACCTGGACCTTATATTTCCTTTTCTTGCCATCATGATGACTGATTGTGTTGGACATTTCATTACTTGCCTCACTTAAGAGCAGATTGCCCAAAGTTTACCTGACGCTATGAAACCTGGAAGTACAAAAGTTCCACAGTGAAAAAACTGATGAGATTCAACAATCTACATGGTGGCAAAAAATAGGAAGATGAGACCCAGGTTGAGACCACTGGAATCATTCTGTAGGTCAAGGATAAGAACACCTTTAGATCAGGCTTGGATTGATATATTCACAAAAGAGATTAGAACTGAATGTAACACCGATACCTTTGATATCAGGACTCTGGGAAATTATGGCAGTTATTATTCAGTGGATACCAGATACCTGAGTTGTACATGTGCTAATAATGTACATCCCCTTTGTACACACTGAGGAGCAGGAAGTTAAGGAGCATCCAATGTTTGATTTTGGTTAAGCATTATTTGAATTTGGGAGCGGTCATTTCGATTACAGAGTATACAGTGTCATCAGCATAGCAAATGAATGCTCAATTTACATTTCATTTCACAGAGTGGTAGTATGTAGCTAGAAAAAAGCAGTGGGCTCACAACAGACCTCTGTGGACCTCTGTGTCCATATTACAATACTCATATAGGTCATTTTGTTGTGGAAGACACAATGTGCATTTTAGTAGATTGGACCTAAACTATAAAAGCAGCATTCCTGGAATACTAACATGATTTTAAAGATTGTCTAAGAATATGCTGTGGTCAACTGTACTGTATTCTGTACTCAGGTAATAATAGTAAAGTTATAATACCACTGAGGCTGAATCAACATCTCGAACTAGCAGAAAAAAAGTTCAAAGTTTTATGGATCAAGATTTTGTTTTAATTTTTTAATTTTTTGAGAAGTGGCCAAATCACAGCTATTTAAAAAGTGGAAAGTGCTATGACAATGACAAATTGACAAATTGCAAATATTGTTCATTGAATGTCTTTGCCAGAAAATGGAGTAAGAATATTAAGCAGTTGTTCTGCAAGTGTCACATCAGTAGTGGTAGTGATGTAATGCTGCTATGGGCATGTCACAACTGTTATGAGGGCAGTTCAGTTATACTTGAAACTTCGAATCATCATTATCGTCACGAGTAGCAGCAATGAATCTTTGTATTATTCTAGTGGGTATGAATGGCAACATAGCTGCTCTGAGCCAAATTGTAAAATGACTCAATAAATCAAAACCTTTCAAAGTCAAATTGCAAAAGAAAACAGCCACATTATCCAGTTCTACCACAGAAAGGAGGAAACAGCAACTTACAAGTCTTCAATTCTAAGTGCAGAGCTATTTTTATTCTTGTATTGATGCTCAGTTTAACTTGTCAGTTCAGTGTGTACATATTTCAAATCTCATATCATTACCGCTGGAACAATAGACAGAGGAAACAGCGTCAATATTGTTTGGAGGCCCCTCCCATAATAATTATTACATATTGTATGGACACAATATAGAACATTTCTGGCAATGCCAAACGTTGCTGTTGTTTTTTTTTTTGTTTTTTTTTAACAAAACATACATTGTTGAACTGTTATATAGCTTCCTCATCTACCTATCTATCTATCTATCTTTCTCAAAAATGTATTTTTCACATCTATATTATTCATTTATTTTGCACATATATATTATTATATAACTTTCAGAATGTTATCTGTAATTCATTGGCATTGCTGTGCATGACAATATTCTACTACAGTATGCCCAGGAGCATCACCTTATATGAGTAGAGCAACAAGTCAAGCAGAAACAGACCTGTGATAGCTTGTTATGCTGGGCTCAGCATTTAAACAATGGCTCCTATAGAATTATCCATATACACCCCGCTGTTAGCTGGAGATATTCATTGATATGCTGATGCACTTGTTTTGCAGCTGGGAATCCATCAGATCCATCAGATCACATTAATGTCTTACCATGAACAGATTATGAGGCATTCACATTGCCTGAGACAGGCAGTGTGATTTAAAGGATGAATAAAAGAACATAGCCCATATATTATATAGAAAAGACCAAATCAACATAAAAAATAAAATAAGTGGACTAGGACAGGCTAGTTCTGGCTGTTGTAATTTTTAAAGTAAACCCCCTCTGGTCAAGACTCGGACGACAGATGCTGGACTTATTGATTATCACACATCTATCAATTAGTCAGTATCTGAGGACTTGCGCATGTACGC